>JAULJZ010050150.1:0-14076 GCA_032270985.1 Heliamphora pulchella
CTTATCGCAACCAAATGTGACCACTGATACATTTATGAATGGTTAGTGAAAATATTTTTATAAAGAATATAAGTCACCGATATATTTCAACTTCAGTTCACTATGCATATGCCACTGATACATTCATCAGTATTAAGTATCAGTTGTAATATCTTCTTATAATATAATTTTAAATTGATAAAATGTATCAGTAGTTTAGGGAAACTGTGTGCATTTAGCAATAATATGCAACTGATAATTGTATCAGTGTTCAATAGATAAGTGTTTTTAAAATTGTTCAACACAAAATTTGCAACTGATAATTGTATTAGTTGCACACTGATCATATGGAGAATATGTATCAAAAAAATTACCGAATCCTGACTCAACCAGATCTATTTACGCAATGAAATTTTATCAGATCTGACTACATTCAAATCCATTAAATCATTCTCCAACAATGCACTCACGAATCGATCAAACATACCCCAATTGCGATCACAACCCCAGTAACAACTAGCACTAGAGCAGCGTACGTAACCCACCCCTCCATCGTGAAGGTCATCAAATATGCAAAAAATCGCCGTGAAAAACAGCATGGTGGCGCAGACGACTTGGTTGAACGACACCGGGAGTTAGCGAAGGAAGATGTTGCTGCCAACGATGGAGGCGCAGAACACAATGCTAAGAGTGACGATTTTGAAGAATTTGGAGCGAGATTTGATCCGCTGGAGGGAAACCACATTGAAGAAGACAATGGAGATATAGCTAAAGACGGCACAGAAATGGCTGCAAAAATGGCGCATGGTAAGTTGGAAACCATCATTCCTATTTTTTCTAAGTTGGAAACGATCATTCCTATTTTTCTCGCTCAAAAAGGAAAGGGTCAAATTCTAAATGGGGGTAAATTAGAAAATAAAAATGATAGATTTTAGATGAGGTAAATTAGACATTAAAAAATTACTTTAAATGATAAAGGACTAAATCTATTAAAAAAAGTTATGAGACTAAATTTCTTATGATATTCTAAAAAAGGACTAATCTTTAAATTCTTTTTTAAATAACTGTGCTCCAATTTTTATTCCTTAAATGTAAAAAAAAAATTAAAAAAAAATTGCGCTCTTTATGTGAACATTAATTAGTAATTAACCATGCAGTTCATGCCTTAAACAACTTTCCTTAATTCTTATGCTATCGTTCACTCAAAACAAGTCGAATATTTAGGATTTTATTTTGGTTTGATGTTTCCGTTATTGATTTGATATTCCTAACCCGTGAATAATCTTCAAACTAGTAGTGTATTTTGGGTTTTATTTTGGTCAAAAAAAAAAAAGGGAAATTTTAGCATTAGTTCCAAGATATATACGTATTGTTGGAATAAATGGGTTTTGAATGAGTCAAAATATGAATTTTAGTTAATTTTGGAAATAAACATTTTTGGATTTGATTATTCTTTTAAGATGATTTTAAGTTCTAATTAGTTTATCTCTATGAGTAGAGTAATCATAAATTTTTTTTGTGACATTTAAAATCATTAATGGGTAAATAAAAAATTTACTTCAAAAGTGTGTCATTGAAGTTGACAAAAAGTTAATAACTTGACCTAATCCCGCATTGCTTGGGAGAAGAAAAGCTAAGAAGCATATTAAGACTAGCAAATCTTAATATTCAAATTTCAAAACAAGATATATATACCAATATGAGTTGTGTGTGTGTGTATTAAAAGATTGAGTTTTTATCTTGGAGTTTTACCGGTAATTTAAAATTCTATTCTAATATTTTTTAAAAAATAATTAATTGGTTAACTCTCAAGTGGAATAACTTTTTTAAATTGTTTAAATTAAAATTTAAAATACAACTGTCGATGAGAAATAAACGAAAAGAGAGTTTTCATGAAAAGCGTCTTAAAAATTTCAAAACTCAAATTTTAATTTTTAAAAATTTTAAATTAAAAATTATTTATAAAATACTTAATTGGCTATCTACCAATATGAGTTAACAAATTTTAATATTTAAATTATAAAACAAGATTTTTTTGGAGATTTTCCTAAAAGAAGAGATTTTTCTTAAAATAGATCCCATTTATATTAGTAGATTTTAAAAAAAAAAGATTGCATAAAAAAAGGATGTTCGATTAACCTGATTTTTTTCACAAATTAACTACTCATCAAATATAAAATAATGAACGATTTCAATCAAATTATAAAATTTAAATTAAAATTCAAAAATTCATCACAACACACGGTCCCCGTTTGGGTAAATTGCTTATTAGCTTATTTGGCTTATTTAGAGTCAAATAAGTAATTTTGTTTAGTTTGCCAAATAAGCCAATAAGCCAAATAAGTAAGTTTTAAGCTAAGATTTAGCTAAACGTACTTGCTTATTTAAGCCAATAAGTAAAAATAAGCAAATAAGCAAATAATCCACTTAAAAGCTAATTAAGTTAGCTAAATTGACTTGCTTATTTATATTTTTATTTATTTCACAATAAACAAATAAACAAATAAACCATTTATCCAAATAGGGCCACGGTCACAGCAGGACTCTAGCACGTAAGAATTAAGGAAAGTTGTTTAAGGCATGAACCGCATGGTTAACTACTAATTAACGTTCTCATAAACGGCGCTTTTTTTTTTTTAACTTTTTAGGAATAAAAATAGAAGCACGGTTATTTAAAGCATTCCATCCAAAATAGGAAACTCAAAATAAGTGAAGTGGCCCTTACCCAATTGATAGGCACAAACACAAAGAGATCTATCCATCTATAAATAGAGAGAGCAATGTGATATATAGTTACCAATCTTAGTTGCTTAATTAAGCACATTCACAAATCACAATGGCTTTTGTTCTTCAACATCACCTCTGCTCTCTCTTTGCAGTTGTTAATGTCTTTTCACTACTAAGCGCTCCTTCCATTGCTCAGTTCTCACCAACTGTGGCGACATATTATGGACCTCCCAATGGTGCTGGAACCGATGGTATGATCGATAATGAGAGAGAGTAAAGGAGAGAATATTTTTTTATAAATATAATCAGATGTTCGGATAAACTTGAACACAACTTGATCGTTAGTTTTGAGATTCTCAAATTATGGTCGGATAAATCTCTAATAACCCTACTTAAGGACTTGAATTAGTGAATAATGGGGAGCAAAGCCAAGACTGAACCACCCAGCCAAACTCTCATAATGAGAGAGATACTTATATTATATTCATTATTGTCACACGTGTGATTTAAACTAGATTTTAATGTTAGTTCCACGCTAAAGTGATGAATACCCAAATAGCTCAATATTCATGACATTGGCCTGCTCCGTTTAAGATATATAATTGCTTATTTGTTTATTTTATTTTATTTTTTTTGCTTTTTATTTGATTTTGTTTGTTTCGTCTTTAGTGAATTCTTTCATCTTTTCATTGAAATTATTTATTTTTTTTAATCTATTTTATTTAATCAAGACTAATCAAAAAAAAATTATAATGAAAAGATTGGAAAAACTTCAAAAAAAATAAAAAAAATAAAGATAAAATTTTCATTATACTTACATTTAATAACCTGTAGGTGGGAATTGTGGATATGGCGCTGCAGTAGAGCAAGCACCATTTTATAAATTTGTCTCAGCCGGAGGTTCTTCTTTATTCAAATCAGGCGAAGGATGCGGAGCATGTTATCAGGTGCCACGCGCGCACATGTGTTTTTTTTTTCCTTTCTAAATTCAAATATTTTAATTTGTGTAAAATTTGTTTTAATTTTTTGGTGGTGGTGGTTGTTTAATTTAAATAAATTTGTGGCTTGAATATATATAATTTTTAGGTAAAATGTACGTCAAATCCTTTATGCTCAGGGAACCCAATAACAGTAACTATCAGTGATCTGTGTCCTGGAACCTGTGGGGCACTTCAGTTTGATCTCAGCGGCACTGCTTTTGGTGCCTTGGCACTTCCTGGCAAAGCTGATCAATTGCGGAACGTTGGGAGGTTGGACGTACAATACCAAAGGTGATAACATAAAACCTGCAGTGTTATAAAAACAGAATTTTTGATTTGGAAAATGATTAATCTACAGTGAATAGACTGTAATTGAACAGCTGAACACGAAAATCAACTACAGAATTAACTACAGATAAAGACAAAAATTGAGACTATTGATAGACAGAGTTTTTATTGTAAAAACTCTATCTATGAAGAGTCTCAATCTTTGTTTCTGTCTGCGATTGGTTTGTAAAAATTTTACTTACCAAGAGTCTTAATCTTTGTCTCTCTTTATGGTCGGTTCTCTGATTGGTTTTCGAGGAAGTAATATTTTTGATAATCAACCATGCTAAGGTACACAAAAATCAATCACGGAACCAATCACAAACAGAGACAAGATTTTGAGACTCCTCTGTCTATTTGTCTTTGCCTCTGTTTATGTCTATGATTAGTTTCATGATTGGTTTTTGTGCAAGTAGTACTTTTGATAATTAAACGAGCATTGATGGATGGATGGATATCGCAGGGTTTGGTGCAACTATCCTGGATTTACAGTGACCTTTAAAGTGGATGCCGGCTCAAACCCCTACTACTTTGCCGTCGAAATTGAATATGAAGGCGGAGACGGAGATCTTGCCAAAGTCGAGATCCAACAAGCCTCCACCAACTCATTTTCTCCAATGCAACTCTCATTCGGTGCAACTTGGAAATTCCAGGCTCCTGGTTCTAATAAGCTTCAAGCTCCGTTCTCTCTTCGCCTCACCACCCTCGCCTCCGGCAAGACCTTGGTCGCCAACAACGTCATTCCCGCCAGTTGGCAGCCCGGTCAAACATTCCGGTCGAACGTCCAGTTTGCAGCCTAGCTAAATGCCTAGCTAGCTTTACAATTAATTGTACTTCATCTTAATTCATTTGCATTTGCATTTGCATTTGCTGAGAGAAAAAAAAAAAAAAGATCAAATAATATATCAATAAACATCATTGTTTTCTCTTTCATCTTTCTTTGATTAATATCAATAAAATGTTCCCAAAATAATGCTAAAAGAGGGAGAATTGATGTCTACAGACTAGGCAACAAGTACTTTTGTGATTTACAAAATTACCGTTCGCTGATCTAAATCTATGCATATATAGATTACTGTTAGCGGTTTTATGTTGTATAACGAGAAATTAGAGGAACAAGTTTAATAAGAATAAAATTAATATCTAGCTAATATTTTTTTATTTGTTAGGCATCAACCCTAATTAATTATTAACTAACCGTTAACTTAATGAAATGGATAAATTTATAATAAGACCAGAAACTTGAAGAAGGAGAGAGAGAGAGAGAGAGAGAGAGAGAGAGAGAAAGAAATTTTAGTTTGAATTTTTGAATTTTAAAATTATATAACTTATGTTACATATATTTATTTTTAATAGTATTGATATTTTTCAAATGTTCTCATTGTGGTCTATAAAACAAAATTTATATTGAATGCGAGAAAAATAAATAAAATTACAAAATTTCTTATTTTTTGCTTCACAAATTAGAAATGAGAAAATCTAAATTTTTGAAATAGAAGATCTTACAAAAAGTGATAAGTTTTTTATTGTCACACATATATGTTATGGTTCTGTTTTGTTGGAGTAAGACTTGTCTCATTTTTAAACATTGGCTAATCTTACAAAAACTATGTAGATTGTAAAGCACTATTTAGAAAATGAGGAATGCTATAGTAAAAATAAGAGTTTTTTTCAATAAAAAATTTATTTTTTGAAAAGAAAAAATTTATCATTTTCTCATCAAATATAATGAGAAGTTTTTTATTTCTTGACTAATTTATGTTTAAAAGCTAGACAAAATCACAATATAATAAAAAAATCTTATTTTATGTGCTTCCCTATTGTGATTTTCTCATTATTCATTTACCTATTTAAGAAATGCAAGATTTCTCAATTCTCATTTGTGAAAATAGAAGATTTTCATTTTATTGAGAAAATGAAAATTTTTCTCTTTTTAATTTTTTTTCATAATTAATATATATCTTGTTTTATAGATCTCAATCAATAAATTATAAAAATATAAATATTATTAAATAAAAATATATATACTAAAAATTATAATTTAAAAATTTAAAAAATACGGCGTAATTCTATAAAGGTGCTCTCTTCTTTGTTCTCTCTCTCTCTCTCTCTCTCTCTCTCTCTCTCTCATTCATTAAAGGTATTTTATGAGTTTTATATATTAAAACATGATTTATTTGACTATAACTTTTAAAATATAATTTAACTCCAAACAAGTTTAAAAATAATACCTGGTGTTAGATGCCCCCAAAACATAGGAAATATACTATTTTAGATCTTATTTGTACTGAATTATAAATTCCCTTATGTGAAATTTATAGTCCGAAATTAATAGAATAAGTAATCTCATCCCATTAATTGATATAACTTGTCCCTTTTGAATTATTTTTTCCATTTATTCAACGGTTAAAAATAATTTTACAATTTTTATTATATATTTCACTCGGCTTTAATCAAGTACTGTACAAATGATTTCATGTTAAATATAATTTTATTTATTATTTTATATTTTAAAAAAAGATACATGTAACGTTTGAATTATTTATCTCTTCTATTTCACCTAATCTAATCCCACACATCAAATATGATCCAAGGCCATTTTGTTATCCGAATTGCTTCTTTGGGGATTAGGAAGGATTGGACAATTTATTACAGGAATAATATGCACACAAATTCATCCAGTGTTGTGACGAGAAGTAGTAATAGCAAGGGGACAAAGTAGAGGTAGGAATATGTTCTCCCACTCTCACCTCATTTATCATCTGAACGGTAGTGAGAGAAAAAGATCGAGAAAGTGGAATTATAATGTGGATATTTTTACTATTTTAAAGAGATTGCTACTATTAAAAATAATATGATAAGATATTAAAATAATAAAATTAATCAATGATTATAATTAAAAAGATGAAAAAATAACAAATAGTAATAAAAAATAGTAGTAAAAAGGAAAAATGAGTATAATATTTTTGTTAAGAAATAAATTTAATATACATATTTATACGTAAAATTTATTTAATTAGTCTAATCAGAGGCGGGGTACGTATAAGAAAATGGGATGAAAAAAATAAATACTGTTTTCTACTCATTTCTTATCAAAGGTAGGAAAAACTTGTCCAAAACGGGGCGATAATGCGGGGACGGAGAGGAGATCGAAAAAATTTTCATCTCCAAACAAAATGATTGATATTGAGACAAAATGTTAATTTACACAATGAGACTAAAGGTTAATTTACAATAAAATCCTCCTTCAAACATGCAACTTCCCCTATCATGGAAAGAGATTGGGAGGAACTTTGTGATTAGGTCTTTGTTTCTTGATAAGGCCTGGATTTGGGCTGGGCAATCCCACCCAAATGAATAATTACAGCCTATAGTTAAAACTTTGAATTAAGTATAGGCCGGAGTTTAGTGATTGTCTCAAGAGTATGGATGGAAGCAAGAGATGGATAAACATAAACAATTTATCTTTACTTTATTTATATAAAAATGTCATTGAGGTGCTCTTCAGCCTCCAACCCTCCAAGGCATTGAAGTAGTGGAAGATACCATGGATTATTGCCCTTTATTTTTTAGGTTTGAAAACTTGGGAAAAAATGAAAGTCATTTCATATATATATACATATATATATATATATATTTATTTATTTATTTATTTTAGCTCTCTCATGTATTTTTTAAGCGATAACTTATTACACACTCAAGTAATATGAAATTGTTCTCTAGCTAACACCCTCCGTATGGTTGTTTTTGAGTTATATAACCCTTATTTTTATTTTTTGGAGTCTCCTATTGTACATTTTATTTTATTTTATTGAGGTTATTATTGTGGGTTGTAATTTTTTTTTTAAAGTGGGGTATAATGGGTTCTATTCTAATACTATGTAGAAATTTGCATTCCATCCAAAATACTCATTGTATTTAACCAATCATCTATTACACACTCAATACATATATGATGGTCCACATATAAATTGGCCAATTGGCCACTAATGGTTCATCACTTTCATGGAAAATATTCCTTTGATGTTTGATACCAATTTGCAGATAGAGCCTACACACTAATACACCACTGCAACTACACATATCAACATCATGAACACAAGTTAGGATTGTCCTCTTTTAACAACCACTTCATTGTTGTAGTTAATGATTGAGCTCTACTCTGCTTCCATCATGAAATAAGGTATATTGTAGTTCTCATGATGACAAAGATGCTGAAATTTTATTTATTTTTTAGTTGAAATGTTTAATACAAAAATAATTATTCGATGCCTAAAGGTAAGGTTATGTGATGCTACAAATTTTTTAGAAGTCACACAGCTATATAGGATTCATCATTAAATATAAGTTGTTTACACGATCGTGCATGTGGTTCCCAATAAACTTTTGTTTTGACACCACATGGTCTTGTCTTTTGGATATTAAATAATTTTATCTAATAAACACTCAATTTTTTAACTTGTTTCGAACGTCTTAATGATTTTTAAACTTTTCGAGAAAGAGTTGATTTTTTAAGGGCATTATTGTCGTTTGTAAAATAATTTTTAAGTTTTTTTTGGGATTAAATAGACTTATTTCTTAAAAGTAAATAAATAAACCAATTAAATCTTTTATATTAAACAGTGCAACTTAAACTTGGATTTTTTTTAAAAAAAATAGACAAACCATGGGGCCTAAATATAAATAATTTCTTTCCTTTTTCCCCTCTCTTTTTTTAAGAAGCTGTCTAGCTTCTGTTGATGCATTGCAAATCATATTTCTTACATATAAAAACACAAGCGTGGCGCCATTATCATATTATCATATTATATACAACCAAATACTCATCATCCATTTGATTGATTAGAGAAATATTACTATCTAATTATATAATTTTAAGAAATCGATAATTTAAGCGACTTCTCCGATATAAGAACGGAGTTGTGTCTTTTGAGTGAGAAGGCCTCCTCATTTATTGACTCGGATTAATGACGTTAAGAGAAAATTTACTTAAAGGACAAAAAAAACTAATGACGTGTGACAAAGAGCAAACAATTTATCTCAATTATCATGCTATATATATATAACCGAAGACTCATCCATTTGATTGATTAGAGGAACTGTTACAATACGATTATATAATTTTAAGAAAATAATGATTTAGGCGACTTTCTCGGATGTATGAATTGTGATTTTCGAGTGAGAAGATCTTCTCACTTATATATTGACTTGAATCAGTAACCTTTAGAGCAAATTTACAGGACAAAAGGAAGTAGTAACAATTTATATATAACAAAGAGCAAACATCTTATCTTGATTATCATGCTATATAACCAAAAAAATCAATTTGATTGATTTATATAATTTTAAGAAAAATGATAATTTCTGCGACTTCTCCAATGTATACTAGGGATTGTCTTTGGGGAGAGAGAAAGCCTCCTCACTTATTAAATTTGAACCACTTACCTTTAAAGCAAACTTACTAGACGGAATAAAATAATGATACGAGACAAAGAGCAAGCAATTTATCTCAACAACTTGTGACTACATTCCGTTATTGAAAGACGAAACTTCATGTCATTGATCTTAAACATATTTAATAAAAAAAAACATCATTTATTTATTAATTGTTAGATAGTGATCTTTCAACAACTAATTCAACTAGACTCTTTAATTGATTGGAATCCCAACAGCTAGACCTGTGAGTTACTTTCTGATTAGAAATTGGTTAGTCCTTCGTTGTTACTCATTGAAAAAAAAAAGATCAAATAGCAGTCTCTTACCTATGATTATGAAAAATGGATACTCCGAAAATAATCCATAAAGATATTGAATACATATCAAATATCGATATGCGTTTGATGTGGAAGAATACAAATCAAATACGTCTGAAAAGTATTTAAAAATAATATTTATTTAATTTTGTTTATTTCGGATACATTTTGGATGCGCACATGATATGGAAATACACACGGGACATTTTGGATACAGATAGATACTTTTTGAATATGTTTCAGATTTTTTTTTAAAGATATTTTTTTATTTAGTTAATATTTTGATTTTATTGTTATGAATATACTACCATCCATATATTGTTTTTCGGATATTTCAGCTAAAGGTCCAAAAAAATAAGTTTTAACGCGTAAAGTCTAATTGCGTAATTTCTCTCGAAAATACCCTGTAAATAGATAAATTTATTTGTTTGATATTCATCTGTTTAATATATAAATAGATAAATTTATCTATCTGTTTATTTGTGCATAATAGATAAATTTATATGTTTGCATATCAGCACAAATAACGCAAACAGATAAATTTATATGTATTCTTTATACGTGCTTTCAATAAAACAGATAAATTTATCTGTATTATTTATACATGTTTTGAAAAGGCAATGATAAGTTTATTTGTATTCTTTATACGTGTTTTTAATAAGACAGATAAATTTATTTGTATTCTTTATACGTGCTTTTAATAAGATATATAAATTTATCCGTATTCTTTTTACATATTTTAAAAGGGACAGATAAATTTATCTGTTCTTTATACGTGCTTTCAATAAGATAGGTAAATTTATCTGTATTCTTTACACGTGCTTTTAATAAAAAAATAAATAAATTTATCTAAATTCTTTACACATATTTTGAAAAGGTACAGATAAATTTATCTATTTTAGGGTATTTTTTTTCCAAAAGAAACTTGCGAGTTAAAACTTTTATTATGATAGACCTTACTTGTTAAAAATTTTATCCTGGATAAAAAACAGTAAACAGTCTATAAATTAGACTGTTCACCAATTTCTTATTTTTTTTTATACTTAATGAGAATTCTTTTTTATTTATTACTTATTCAGTTATCTTCACTTGCGTATTTATTGAATGTCTCAAAACTAATTATTACATGCCTAAAAGAGCTCAATTAGCCAATTTTAAGACACCCAATTAAAAATATGAGTTTATTAGTTTGTAAATTTATGGAGATAAAAAAATAGTAAAAGTAAAAATTAAATTATTTTTTATTAAATTAATAAAAAAAAGAAATAACATCAATGAATATTTTGTTTTGTTACTTGTTTACATAAAGAACGTGAGAAAGAAGAGAGAACAAAATAGAAGGCTAAGATTGTCTATTTTAAACAATTTGATTTTTGACACATACATAAATGTCATATCAAATTATTTTATCTTTATGTATAAATAACAACAAAATGAATTAACTCTTATTTTTAATTTAATTTTATAAATAATACAATAGTATAAATTATAAATAAAATAATTTTCTTACTAACGTAATTTAGCTATACTCGTATCTTACTGTTTATGATTTAGATTTATTGTTGTATGCGTATACCCATATTTAGCATTCGCATCTGTCCTTCCTGGTCTCTAACTTTAAAAAATGCACCGCTTGATTTTATTTATTTTATGAAAAAAATGTGCCAACGGATTGATATTTTGAATGGCTTAATCAACGGTCCAGATTATTTCAGATAATTAGGCGATTGAATAGGTGCCAGTTTAAATTAACAGATATACCATTTTAATTAGCAGGTGTTTTAACAGTTTAATTTAAACATGTTTTAAGGTTGTACCTTTTAGTAAAAATCACTTCTGGTTTGTTTTAAGGTTGTACCTTCTAGTAAAAATCACTTCTGGTTTACTTAAAACATGTAACGTCATTAATAAATTTGGAAATGAGAATAAAAGCCCCCTAATTACTTCGACAGTTCCATGCTATTTTAAGTGTCATTGAAAAAGAAAAAGAATAGGGGTGTATTTTTTATTTTGATGATTATATTTGAATACTATATGATATGACATCTCTATATATAGTTGTATAATATGATATAAGCGTCGACACCGTGCATAAAATATAATATTATGTGGTCACCACTCACCAAATATAGTTAGGGATGACAATTTCTCCCGCTTCGTCCCGTTTTGTAGAGTTTTTTCTGCCCCCGATAACAAATGGTGTGGGGACGGTATTTGTTCTCCCCGCCCTGCCTCCGATTATAAAAAATAAATATTTTTTAAATATTAATATATGTATAAAATATATATTTTTCAAATATAATAAATCTAAAATATTAAAATATTATATTTATCTCTAATTTTTCTTTTTTTTTATATATTTTGTATATTTAGTTATATTAATTCATCAATTATTATTTTTCATTTATTATATTTTTTATAACTTTTATTAATATTACTCTTTTAAATCTTAAAAATCATATTCGAAATATCTCTGTTCCCATCTCGTTTCTCGCTATTTTTTTGATATTTTTTTTGTTTCCGTCCCGATCAAATAAGAGATGGAAATGAAAAAACTAATCTCCGGCCCCGCCCCACCCCACCCTGCTCAATTGCCATTCCTAAATATATTCGGTCACTAAAACATTACTTTAAAAAAAACCGTTCAAAAGCTACAAAGTGCCTCCATTCATCTTATTTGAATTTTTTTATTTTATTTTATTTTCTAAAAATTAAGTACTTTTTTTATTCCTTATAAAAATAGGAATTTAAAAAATGAGTGGTGCTTCTTGCACAAACAAAAAGCACAGACCCAATCATAGATCACTCATAATGCAGTGGCAACTCGTCAGTGAATGGATATATGTAACTGCTCAATCGTTAATTTTCTTATTAATGACGACAAAAACTGTATTAAAAAAACCCATATTGAACTCAAATTAAATTATGTTCTAAAAATTAAAGGTATTTTTAAATACGCATTTAAACCTCGTCACAATTGAAAAAGCTAGAGTTAAATGGGATTTGGGATTATGCTGTGAATAAACTCACACAAGGAAATGCTGTAAGAGCAAATTAAATAAAATTGAAATCAGACAATTTTATTAGAATCATTCATTATCTTGAAATTGTCAAATAGATAAATAAGGTAAATTAGATATTGTTAGCTATATGATCGAAATACATTTAGTTTGCAATTTATTCTCTAAATTTTATAATTCAATTCATTTTTTACTACAAATATGCTCCGATCATGTTTGTAACATATCCAATTGATCTAATTTTTTACATGAATTATCTACTTAATAAGTGAAGAAAAATTAAACAGTTCCGATCAAATTGTGAGATCCAAAATTATTCTCTTTTATGCTGACAGCACATATTAAGTGATTTGCTTACTGCAGGTTCTGTCATCCCAATTAAATAGGATTATTTGTCCTAAATCTCGATACAAGTGATCTCTTACTACCCAGCCAAAGTATAATAAATTTATACATATAACTCTGTACATATCATGGATAAATACATATAATCGGGGGTGACGAGAGCAGTAATATATATAGATATATAAAAATTAATTTACAACAAGGCATGGGCATTGTTGTGGGTGTATCTTGTTGAGTCTTGTTTTTGGGTTGATTTGATTTCTTCGGCGCATCGTAAAGTTATTTCTAATTGGTAACCACCGCCGACGCTAACTTCTCTCTCTAAGTGGCTGCAATAGCTCTCGAACACACACACGTTCACGTGAAGCTTGAAACCCATCAAGAACAGAAACTCCACCTCTAACTCGTTCATTTCCATCGTGCTGAGTCCACCGACTCGGGCAAAGTAAGAGTTTCTGTAATTCCTGCACAAAACAACACAGAAATTTTAGATTACGGAGGGATTTATATATCTCCAAATTAGTGAAAATGTTTTACCAGATCCAGATATAAAAATTAGGGTAAATTACACTTACACACTCTGTATTTAAGGGTTATATCACTGTTACTCCATCTATTCTTTGAAATATCACTGCACTCCCTTACTTTTTAATTTTTGTAACACTTTTGTTCAAAAGTTAACTTTCCGTTAACTTTTGAACGGAAAAAAACAGTATTTTCACACATACATTCCATGATTTCTTTGTTTTTACACTTACACCCCCTTGTTTTATTTATTTTTTATTTTTTGTTTTTTTAATTACAAAATTTTATTTAAAAATTTTTAGCTAAAAAATAAAAAATTACTAAATACAAAAATAAGTAACATAAAACATAAAATTTAATTTATTAATTTATTTTTATTTTTAAGTTTTTATTTTTGATAAAAAAAATATTAATTTTGAC
>JAULJZ010050161.1:0-14076 GCA_032270985.1 Heliamphora pulchella
AAAAATCATAGTGGATCAAGAAAGTTTTGTAGAGATTATGTACTACAGCTTGTTCAAAAAGTTAGGACTAGGAAAGAAAGACCTTACGACGACACTGACCTTTCTGGTCGAATTCAACTCACAGACGGTCTGGCCGCTCAGGAGAGTCGTTGTGCTGGCCAAAACAGGATCTACCACGGTGTTAACAAACTTTCTAGTCGTAGTTGTCTCGTCAACTTACAATGCTATAGTAGGCCGATCATGGCTCTACGAACTAAAAGTTGTGCCCTCCACGATACGATGTCCTTAGGGGACGCCTTGTTTAGAATAGCGAACACGATTTCGAACTTTTTGTCCTTGAGGAAGAAGAGAACATGATACGCTTAGGAATTCAATCCACACAAAAAGTTATAAATCGTGCATAGCAAAGAGTTAAATTAGGGAGAAAAAGCAAGAAGTGCATTAAGGGTAGGAGGAAAAAATAATAAAAGCAATTCTATTGTGAGAGATTTTCAAAAGCTATTACACTTGCCTTCAAATTCATTTACTGTTTACTTTTTACTTTTTAAGAATTTTTATTAGTGCTGCATTCTTTTATTTTTTACTTTTTAAAAATTTTATTAATTCTTTCCAGCGACCTTGTTGACCTCAAGAAGCACAATTCATTGAATGAAAAATTCTTTTTTGGCAAGATATGCAAATTCAAAAAGAATTTTGTTTTATAGTTTTTTTTGAATATTCTAGTATATATGTTTTTAAATTTGACTAAATGTGGCCTAGTCAACTTTATTAAGAGGCCTAATAAATAATGTATATTTTATTTTTGTTAATATGAGTTATTTTAAATTTCACATATAATAGTATATTTTATAAAGAGCTTCATAAATTTGGAGGTATAAGGTAATCGCCTAATTTGGCTAATAGATGAGCCAACCCCACCACTGCACCCCATTTTGCACTTAGTTTTAAAAAATAAAATAAAATAAAATAAAAAATTAATTAGTATTCACCGTTAGCTAAATTCTTGACTTCGCCACTTCTGGTTATTTGACCCCCTTCACAAGTACAATATTCCTTGTATGCATGACTTCAACAATATAATCACTTCAAAACTTGTAAGCCCTTTATTACAATCGTGTCTACAAATTAAAAGGTGCATATATGTGAAATGCTTTTATACATAACATCTTTATAAAGGAAGCATGAGCACCTATGCATACAACTTAATAGTTTGTCCAAACTTACATATATATATATATATATGCGTTGTTCTAATAGAAATGTCTTATGGTTTCTCAAAGATCCATATGATCACTACAGACGTTTCTTTTATCAATCATGCAGTCAGAGGACTAAACAAACGGACTGAATCCAGTGAGAGGGAATGCATACCATATTCATATATCGCCTGTAATTTATCTTTATACATATGATCATGGCAACCATTCTGGCATGAAGTTATTCATACTAGGGCCTGCTGTTCCCACTGTTATTGGATCAGTCTGGTATCTGAAATTCAGTAAAACAATTAATCAACATCACAAATTTCCAGTTTCTCTTAAATTTCACTTTATAAGCAACACTAATGCAACAGAAAAGTATATTGAGATCTCCTCAAATTATATTTTGATAGGATGTATACTTCTAACTCTCTTACCTTCTCTGTAACGTCCCAAGCATACTAGTGTAACAATAATTTAATAAAGAACCTAATAATTCGTTCTCAAAATTAATCTTAAATTTATATTATTAATAATAATTCACTTGTTTCTTTATACATGAGATTTATTTTTTATATCCCAATGATATGGGATAAGATATCTCACCTAGATTCTCTTCTAGTTGATGTGGTGTATAGGAATCCATTAACATATAGAAAGTAGTTTATTAGAGTGCATAAAGTACACATACCTATCTCCAAAGTACCTACTTTTCTATCTATATTACTATGGAACCCTCATTCTTAATTGGAACCAAGATTGGCTTTTATACATTTTTTAATAATTAAAAGTGAATCACTAATCCAATAAATTGAATAAAGAAAAAATTAATCAGAGAATCCTATTTAGTGAACTTGTTTAAGAATAAGTTCTAACTACTTTTTGACTATTTCATAAAGTTCTATTTTTTAAATATATGATTACTTTAGACAAATATATCCTTACATGCGTCCAAGGATTTTTGAGTCATTGTGGGTGAAACTTGATGCTGGAGAGCAAATGCACGAAGGTGCTGAAATTGGCGTGGCCGATGATGGCGGAGCAAAACTTGAACGCAAGGATGGTGGTGGAAGAGATCAAGGTGGATCATAGGGTGGAGATATGGAATGGGTCAGTGAGAGGGTTCATAAAGAAGGAGTTAGAAAAAGATGGTTAAAGAGTTGATGGAGGGATGGATGGACGAAGAGGTGAGGAAGAAGGTGGCGGAAGTCGTCATCACCGCAGTGGCGGCGATGGAAGAAGGTGAAGGTAGTTCCGCTAATTCAAAAAACTCCAAACTCCGTAGACGATCTTAAAACACGCTTCACCGAATCGCCTTCTCTGGACAATGTCGACTCGTGATCGATATCGGCCCAAGAACTTCAAGTCTTCATCATCAATCTCCACTGCCGCTGTCGCCATTGTCGTCAATTGTGTCATTTTCGATCGATTCTTATTGCTTCAGTTGTTGGATCTTGGTAGGAAAATGAGACATTTCACAATGTCTATTTTCTTGTCACATGAGATATTTTTCAAAATAAATGATACATTTTATTTTATTAGATTTTATGCATGAATGAATCATTGTTTGTTAAATAACTCAATTCTCTTTAACAAAATGAGATAATATCTATTTAGGAAAAGGACATAATAGGGGTGTTTTTTGTGTTATCGATTAAATATCTTATTTCTCTACCAAAATATTATCTCATTTACTATAACAGATTCGGCAAAGAAAAAGTACTCTCACACAAGTACTCTCTCTCTCTTTCTCCAATGGCTTTTAAAGTGCATGTGAGAGTCCTTCGCAATGGAAAGCAACGACTCTGCAAAGAATTCAACTCCCTCTCTTTCTCTTTCTAGGGTTTGTTCTGTTTTTACAATGTAATTTTGATGAAATTAAGGGGTCCGCGTGTCGGAGGAGTATTCAAGGACTAAGATGCTTTATGATGAACTATATTGGAGCCGAATCGGGAACAAAAGAACTATTCGTGGAGCATAAAAGATGTATTAGGGATAATCTTGGTATAAAAATAATATAAAGAACTTAATGGAATATTAATCTTTAGTTGAGATTTATTTCAAAATAAGTCTTCTAAATATGTCCTTAATCAAAATCTCACTTGAATCAAAAGCCTAAGATTGCAACTCAAAAGCTTAAGTTTAAATTATTAGTAATAACTTACTTACTTTATTATATATCAGACTTATTTTTAATATTTTACCGATATGGGATAGAGTACCACATCCCCATTAAGTGCCTGTTTAATACATCACCCTATGCAAGTTAAGCAAAATGAGTATCTACGAGCCAAACTTTTGTCAAGAAAATCACATGATAAAAGTGAAGTAAAAAAAAATAATGAAATTAATTTTCATTACCTATTTAATTTGCAAGAAAATTAGTAAACAAAATCAGTTTTAACTTTTTTATGATGCATAATCCTATAGCTTTTATTAATCTACTTTATGAAAAAATATTTTTCATAAAAAAATTGTTATCGTGAGTCTCATATATATATATATATATATATATATATATTGATCAGCAAAAGAAGATATATATTATCAAATGAGGCATAGGATTTGCAAAGTATGAAAGCTTCTGAGCGATCCAATGATAGCCCAAAAGCTACATACATGATGAGCAAAGATCCAAGGCCGGAATTACACGAGCGCCAAAAACTTGCTGATAAGATATCAAAAGCAAAAGAACCATTGAGAGCACTCATATTTTTTCTACAACAATTGAACGTGTACACAGGAAAATAAAATAGTTTTCTTTTATTTTTCCTTTCTTTTCAGTCAATTGAATGAAACAATAGGGGTCGAAATAACCCGCAGGGTGGCTGGGGTTGTGCATGCGAAATTGAGCCATAACAAATTATGGCTTCTAAATCTTTATTTTTTATTTTTATAATATATATTTTTTTAATTTTAACACTTTTGGTCTCTTAAGTACCCCCTTATAACTTTTTCCTATTATTGGCATAAATTTTCTGCTTAGTTGTCAACCGTAGTCCCTATATATAGCTTTGCATTGTAATTGTTTTAGGAGTGGAGAAGAAGAAGAAGAAGAAGAAGAAGAAGAAAAGGAGAGAGAGAGAGAGAGAGAGAGAGAGAGTTGTATGCTCAAAGTCCTTGTTGAGTGAAATAAAGTTCTAGTTGTGAGTCCTCTTGGAATGCATCGCTCTAAGTGTGTTCTTGAAATACCATAAGTTGTTGCAAGTCTCTTCTACACCAACATAATATACTTAATTTTATGTTATGTAGTTCCTTTTAATTCAAATTCTAGTTCCTCAAAATCTGGGTTCTTGAATTCCTCTTTTGTTTTAAAAATTCCCCGGGTTTAGATCCAATAATGATCCCACTGCAGCCTACCCTTTTTTTGTTTCTTTTTTGTTTTGTTTCTTTTTCATTCTACCATTTTGTTTTCAATCACAGCCTTTTCTTGTTTCCAAGTTTCTTTCAATTACTGCTGAATCTATAACTGTGAGATTATGGGTTATAACTTATGTATAGCAATTTAGCAGCTGCTCAATGAATTGGAAACAAAGACAAAATGATAAATGCTTTTCTTGTTTCAGGAGGGCATACCCAATTTGTAGTGTAGGCTCGCACTCCAGCGGATGAAAGAAGCCGTCGCCCTGAGGTTGAGCTGGTTGTCGGCTGTAGTCCACATCTTCTATACTTGGATTCCATTGGAGTGAGTTTACAAGGTTTCCTCCCCACAACTGCAAAGCATCCTCCAAATTAAAAGTCATACAGATGATTTTGTATTTTATAAGAAGCCATACAAGGAGCTTCGCAATCAGGCGATACTCTTTTTCAATTGCAAGTGTTAAACTAAATTCACTGGGTAAAATAAGGGAAGTGAAATGTATGGATGCATAATGTCACCACCTTGGATCTTCCAAGTTTCAAGCCAACTGTGTAACACTTACAGAACTCACAATTTGAGTTGTGAATTGTGATGCTAACTAAATAAGCCTATAAAATTCTAGGGTTTTGATACTAAGCTTAACTAGGAGTTTTAGAATCTAAACATGCGATGCCATACATGGATGTGTACTATTATTTCACGTCTTATGGCAACTGCATAATATATTTCTAGGTGACCATCGAAAGAGTTTGATTTGAATTTTTTGTTGGGGGGATAATTTTATCAAAGTCTGATTTGTTGCTCAATACAAACTTTTGTTTGCATCTATTTCGCCAATGGCAAGGCAAACGACTTTTCAGGCACTAACAACTACTATGATTTTGCCTATACAATAAGTTTCATCAAGCAAATCAATAATATGAGCTATTTTTTGATGTAAAGCTCATGACTTAGTTTTTTTTTGTTTATTCGTAAGGAGTCACTTAATCAGTGCAACTCAAGAGGGGATTACTATTAACACTCTTAAATGTCTTGGATGGACAATTTGTAGACTTGATTCCAAGTATCAAAGGACCTTTAGGAAACATAGGAAGGTTCATGTCATAATGATTCCAAATGAACTACCAAAGATTACGGAGAAACACACCTTTTAGAGCTAGATTCATTAGGCTACCCTTCTATGCGAAAATTCAGAATTTTGAAGAAGAGAGGATCATAGCAACACTACTTGGATGCATCCATAGAAGGATCAAGCAATCTCTACTTGCTTATTTAGATCCTACAATCTCTACTTGCTTATTTAGATCCTACAATCTCTACTTGCTTATCCAGATCCAACCCCAACACATATAAAACTGGAGTGTAGTAAGGAACATGCCTTTTTTATTACATGAAGAACCCCACGTGATAAAAGGTGCACATTTGCTGCATGAAGTTACCAAGCTCTATGAGCATGTTTGATTGACCGAATTAAACATGTAATGTATTACATATCCTAAGAGATTATATTTCTCTTGTTTGAATTCAACAAGTGGTGGAAGAATTATGTATACATTAGATAACTAATTCCACAAAAGATGTGATATATAATACTTAAAATAATATGATATTAATAAGCTATTCATTACTAGTTTCATGAAATTACTTATCATGTAAGATATATATCATTTCATTATTGATCCGATCCTCTTTTGATAACCGGTGTAGATTGAGTGTGATTAATAGTGATATAAAATTAAAAATAAGGTGGGATTAAGAATGATGTGAGATTAGTTTTTTTTTTTTTGTACTTGATTTGGATAGGTTTGTATAATAGATTATACAAACTCATGTTTGTTTTGGGTGGAATTTGATTTTTATGTTATTTATTTCCAATTTTTTTATTTTTTTAAATTTGGTTTACGTATGTGGGATTTGATTAAATTTATTAGTTTCCAATTTTACCCTTGTATTAAATAAAAAAAATATTATTATCTCTTCTTAAATAAATTATACCATTTTTTATTTTTATGTATTTCATTTATGACCAAAATAATAGTAATTATAAAATTAGAAATAAAAATAAAACAATATTTTTAGTTTTGGTATTAGTGCAAAATACTAAGGATAATATAGTCATTTGTTCACCAATCTTGTGGGACTGGAATAGGAATAACTGCCTGAGCAAGGTTTTGTAATCCCATGTTTTTGTGGGATTCATGATTCCACGGGAGGGATAGTCCCCTCCAAAAAGTTGAAAGCAAGCATGTTCTATATATCCAAGTCATGGGATTACTACTTCAATCAATTCTTTTATAACAGTTATCAAACAAGCCCAGAATTCTTATATATGATACAATGTTGAGTTTTGAGTTGTAGCCAGTATCAAAATACATACTGCTATCGGTGATACATCCATATATCACTTTATATCAGACAATATCTACTAATACATGGATAAATATTGGTATCAAAAGTTAAAAATTTCGTTACATGTCGGCCAATATGATATATAAAGATTGATATTTAACAAAACACGAGAATAAGGGAGGAAGAAAAAAAAAGGAAGAAGCTAAGAGGGTAATATGTGATAACCCATCTCATATCAGTAAGAGATAAAAATAAGTCTGGTATATAATAAAACTTGTGGGCTACTACTAATAACTTGAGTTTAAACTTTTTGTTTACGTTGTTAGGTTTTTTATTCAAGTTATTGGGTCAGTGATCTACTTTGGTAATTATAAATGGTATCAGAGCATTTTTGACAGTGCCTTTCAAATTAACAAAGACAATTTGCTAGAGCCAGGGTGAAGAAATCTAGAGATACTGTTGCCGCTCAGATTTGATCGAGCCATGAAGCTCCCCGGAGAAACCAACCACCACCACCGCTACTAATTGTAGTCGTCGCCCGCGGATCCGGTCTAGAAGTTGCCAGATCTAGTCCAGCAGTCGCCTCGCTCAGATATCTCTCCATGCATCAACCTCTGTTCTGCTGACTTTTGGGAGCCAAGAACTACTACGAACAAAGTGAGAGAGAGAAACAGAGAGATCTTCCTCAACCCATCGCGACGCCACCGCCGACACCCGTCGCTGCCTCCGGTGCCCGCCGCAGCCGCCATCCACGCCCGTTGTTGTTGTTCCCGCCGGTGACCCCATCGCTGCCGACAGTCAGCCATCTCTCACTCTTCTCGAACAACTCATTGTTCGGTCTCGCAGCTTCCACTTGCTCTCCAAAGATCGGCTCATCACAGTGCAGCCAAAGGTGTGTGTTCACTAGTCTATGCATTCAAGGTTTGAGTTTGGAATTGATTTGTGTTTGATGAGTTGATTGATTCACTGGAAAATTTGGAGAATAATCTAGGGTTTAAGAGTTGAGATTTCTAAGGGATTCAAAAGGGACCGTGGGCTCTTGTATTTGAGAATACCAGGGCCGCATAGAGTTCAAGATTTGAGTTTGGAATTGATTTGTGTTTGATGAGTTGATTGATCGCTGGAAAATTTGGGGCATAATCTAGGGTTACGGTTTGAGATTTTTGGAATTAATAGTCCTTGAGTGTCTGATATGGGAGAGCGAGAGGAAAGGGATGAAAATCGAACACATGCAGTGTTCGTTGATAATTTGCCTAGTGAGATGAATAGTGGGTGGCTGAGAGATATCTTTGATAGGTGTGGGAAAGTAGTGGATGCTTTCACTCCAGTAAAAAAGAGACAGAGCACACATACTAGGTTCGATTTTGTAAGATTCCTAAAGAAAATGGAAGCTCTAGAGGCCATTAGAAGATACAATGGGATGAGGTTAAGGGAGCACCGTCTGGTGGTTCAAATAGCCAAATATGGCCATGAGAGGAAGCTACTTAGGGACAAGAGAGATCAGCACACTGCCTCCCTCAAACAGAAGAATGTCCAGCCAGCCATATTGCGGAGAGTAGCCCATGATGGGAGGTCCTACGCGCAGGTAGTTCAAGGACGTGCCTCAGGAGATGAGCCACAAGGCCCTGTCGTCATAGCCAAGTTTAGTGTTGAAGATTCTGAAGGAGAGTGGCTAAAAAGATGTGTGGTGGGTATAGTCAAAGACTGGCGTCTAGTTCATGGGATCGAAGACGCAATGAGGATGGAGGGGGTTTTGGATATAACAATCAAACCTCTAGGTAGTTCAAAAGTGCTTGTCCAATTCCTTTCAGCTGAGGACAAGGCATACTATCACAAAGAAGCTAAAGCATGGCTGGAAACCTGGTTTGAAGTCACATATGAATGGAGTTATAGGGAATTTAGCAGCTGGAGAAATGTGTGGTTAGCTATTGAGGGGGTCCCTCTAAATGTCTGGAACTCAACAAGATTTGTAATGGTGGGGTAGATTTTTGGCATAATGCCGGTAGTAGACCCAAATACAGGATCCAAACAGGACCTCACACAAGTAAGGGTGTTTATTGTGACTGAAAGACTAGAGCCTATCAACCCGGTCAGTAGTATTATGGTAAGAAGGTTCATCTACAGAATCAGGATTGCTGAGATGTTTGGATAAGGGTTAGTTATTGGAAAAACCCATGTGGGGAGGATGGCAAGGGCTAAAACCCCGTCTGCAATACCAGAGGAAGGAAAGGAAGTTACTCACAACCAATCTCAGGAGAGGTATGTTCACCCATCTTTGGCCGACGGCTAGGTGGAGCTGACAAAAAGTTAGCCAGAGGTAGATGCCAGTGATTGTGACTTACTTTCCTATGTGGCAGAGACTGACCAGACAGAGGGGAAGGCAGGTCTGAAGAACAAGGGGTATAGTGCTCCAGCTGGAAGCTATAGTAGACAAGGAACACTTAGGGAGTAGGAAAAAAGGTATACATCACTGTATGGGTTTGGGCTCATCAAGTAAGGTACATACAGAGGAGTCGCAAGAATGTCAGAGAGTGTCCAGCCCAAGGTCAATCACTTTTGGGGCCAACAGATGGGTCAAGGCCAAAGAGGAAAATCTGCCTAAGGCCCCTTCACCTGTCATACAGTACGCCCAGATAGATGCAGGAGGTAGAGCAAGCTCCTTGGATGAAAGCCAGCATGTGGCTCGAAAAGAAGATATAGAAGAAGAAGCACTCAAACAGATATTAGTAAAGAAAGTCCTGAGCCACAAGATAAGGGGAAGGAAGCCTAAATTAACAAGAAAAGGTAAACACAAGTTATTGGCAAGGACTGGGTCAACAAAGAGAAGCAGAATGAGACCAATTGCCTCTCAAAAATCTGTAGAGCCATACATGTCAATTTCAAAAGGAACACAGGCTTCCATTTCTTCTTTTTGTATCCGAAATAGGAACAAATTGATTCTGAAAGAGGCTGAACTTACGATGAAAGTTGGCAAACTCTTGGGGGTAGACTTTAAGGGAGGAAAAAATATAAGCAAAGACTGGCTGGTCAATGTGGAAGAGGCTGAATGAAGGGGTCAAAAAAATAGGACAACAGGAGGTGAGGAACTACCAGCATCATAATGCAGTAGGGTACCCTATACAGGAGCTCTGATAAGTTTTATGGACTGCAAATTTTTAACATGGAATACCAGGGGATTGGGATCAAGTGTTAAAAAGAGGATGGTTAGACAGTTAGACAGGTCTCAATCACCTCAGCTACTGTTCCTATAAGAAACTAAGCTGAAGAACATAACTTTTAGAGAGGTCAGAAGCATCTGGGGTGGTTCGGACAAAGTTAAGTGGGTGGCTTCTGATGCTGAGAAAGCCTCAGGTGGGCTTTTATGTGTTTGGGAGGAAGACCTCTTCAAAGTCTAGCAAACAATAGTTGGGAGGCACTATATTATATTGATTGGGGTGTGGAGAGAGGGTTCCCAGTGTGCTTTGGGGAACATCTATGCCCCAAATAGTGAAAGCCAAAGACAGTCCCTATGGAAGGAACTATTAGTGCTAAAGGTCCAATTTCCAAGGCCTTGGTGTGTGGGGGGATTTTAATAAAGTTCTAAGTGGAGAAGAGAGGAAATGGTGTGCAAGCAATCATAGAGGGATGGAGGACTTCAAGAATTTCATTATTGAAATGGACCTGGTTGACATTCCTATGCACGGCAGGAGGTTCACTTGGTCAAACCTACAAAGGATACCAAAGCTGAATAGGTTGGATAGGTTTGTTGTCTCAGATGAATGGGCAAATAGCTAGGACTGGCAACAATCAGCACTACCCAGGGCACTATCTGATCATAATCCTATGACCCTGGTATCAGGTGTGAAGGATTGGGGTCTCAAACCTTTTAGGTTTTACAATGCTTGGTTGACTCACCCAACATTTAAAAGCACTGTAAGGGAGCTGTGGGTAGAGAAGAAATGGCATGGGTGGGGAGGTTTTGTACTCCTGAAAAAATTGCAGCAAGTTAAAAGGGGGCTCAAGATGTGGAGACTAACAAAACTGAGTGATACCTCAGAGAGAATTGCCAACATCTCCTCTAAAATAGATGGGTTGGAGAATGAGATTGAAACTAGGGATCTTGTGGAAGAAGAGATGCTTAAACTGAGTGCCATGAGAAGGAAGCTTTGGGAGAAGAACACCTGTGGGAGAAAAATGAATGGCAACAAAAATCAAGAGCTAACTAGGCTAAACTGGGTGATCTCAATACTGCATACTTCCATGCAGTGGCTAAGGAAAGGGAGAGAAGAAATTATCTGGGTCAGCTTAAGTGGAATGGGAGAATTCTTATGCAACCCCCAGAGGTGAAAGTTGCAGTGGCTAAGCATTTTCAAGAAGTATACAAAGAACCTTGCAGGGTAAGGCTAAGCATCAGTGGAGCTTTTCCTAGGAAGTAATCTCAGTGCCAAAGGGATAACCTATCTCGGATGTTCTCAAAAGACGAAGTTAGTGCGGCAGTTGCAGCCTACAATGGGAACAAGGCACTTGGGCCAGATGGCTTTAATCTCATCTTTTTTCAGAAGTTCTGGTCTATGCTGGAGCCTTTGGTTATGAGATTTATGACTAATTTTCATGCAAATGGGAGGTTGGTGAAGGGGCTTATTGAGTCATTCATAGCCTTGATTCCAAAGATTTCTTGTTCTCAGAGCCTTAATGACTTTAGACCTATAAGCCTGATAGGTTCTGTTTACAAAATTCTAGCAAAGGTGTTAGCTAGCAGAGTGAAACAAGTCATCCAAATGGTGGTGGAAGAGGTGTAAACAGCCTTTATTTAAAGGTCACCAAATCTTAGATGGGATGTTGATTGCCAATGAAATTATTGATATGTGGAAGAGGAGGAAATAGAAGGGCCTTATCCTGAAACTTGATTTCCAAAAGGCCTAGGATTCGGTGAATTGGGAATACATTCTGTCAATGATGTCCAGCTTTGGCTTTGGAAATAAATGGATAAGCTGGAGAGAGGCCTTCGACAAGGGGACCCACTGTCTCCCTTCCTCTTCAATATGGCAGCTGAGGGGCTTAATATTTTGGTATCTAGAGCAATTGAGTATAAATTGATCAAGGGGCTGAGGTAGGATCCAAGAGTTTACTTATCAATCATCTGCAATTTGCAGATGACACAATATTTTTTTGTAGCAACGAAGTCGAAGAGGTGAAGAATATTAAGAGGGTCTTAAGAGTGTTCGAATTAATCTCTGGTCTTAAAGTGAATTACCAAAAGAGTGTCCTCTGTGGGGTAGAAAACTCAGATGATGAAGTCAAAACCATGGCTGAGGTGTTGAACTGCAATTCAAGTTGCCCATGCAAAAAATGGGTTTGCCTTTAGGTTCTGGAATAACAAAATACAAATCTTAGAAACCTGTTGTCAATAAGGTTAAGTGCAGACTGGATGGCTAGAGCAAAAATCATCTCTCTATGGCTGAGAGGGTTATTCTAATTAAAACTTCTTTAGTCAACATTCTATCCTACTTTTTATCCTCATGCAGAATGCCTGAACATGCAAAGAAAAGTTTGAACCAATTGCAAAGGAAATTCTTATGAGGTGAGGAGGAAGAGAAACCTAAACTTTATTTACTCTCGTGGGAGATGGCTACAAGAAGTCTGAAAAATGGTGGTTTGGGCATCCAAGACTTAAAGGCTCAGAACTAAGCCTTACTAGCAAAGTGGTGGTGGAAATATACATAGGACCAAAAAGGTCTTTAGAGACAGTTCATTCACGAGCTGTATGGCCAGGTTAAGGGGGACTAGCTTCCAAGGGTAAAGGACAAGAAGAGGGTAGGAAAGATTTGGAGGGATATATGGGGGTTTGCTAAGCAAATTCAAAAGTATGGGACATTCTAAGGCGAGTGATGTGCTTGAAACTAGAAAATGAGAAAGAGATGAACTTCTGACATGATGTATGGTTGAGTTAGCAATCTCTAGTTGAAACACACTCAAAACTCTATTTAATTGGAAAGGATCTTTAGATTTCTGTGGCTGAGTTTTATAAAAAGCACCTATCGATTTTTATGATCCAATCCGTTTATTACGTAGAATTCTTCGAGTTTGTTTAGCATGTAAAAATTTAAATTCATCCGATATCTGTAGCTAATTAATTGAATAAAATCTCCTAATATTGTTTTATAAATAAATAAATAAAAATTATAATTTAAAAAAATATTGTTAAACAAATGTTACTCAATCATTTAGTTACAAGTATCAAATGAATATAAAAATTAATATATTAAACATACTCGATGAGTTCGACGTAATTAACGGATTGAATTATAAAAATCTATTCAAAAAATACGTTAAACAAGGCGCAGCAAAGCAAAAATTTAATAATTTGACTAATTTGATTCAAAAATTAAATTTGATGGGAGATTAGTGATATTTCAAAAATTACATGAGAAATTTTTATTTTTGTCAAAAATTAGAGGAGTGATCAGTGTAATTTATCCTTTAATTTATTAGTTTCAAATTTGTAGAACGATGTGATTAACTTGATCAAGCAACCCATCAAAATGAATTTAAAAAAAGGGGAAAAATCAATGAGAGGAGCTGTACTTTGTCTTCCATTACAACCAATAATAGTGGTGTTTGGCATTGTTTCTCATTATTGCTTTTAGCTTTTTGCAATTAGATTTGATAATAAGTTATTATTTTTTTAAATATATATTTATAATTTTTATACAAGTTAAATTACTTTTTTCTATAAATAAGTAATTTTAGTTATAAATTTTAAAATACTCACAACTTATACTAAACTAAAGCTACCATTTTTTTAACCATGACTTACAAGTAACTAATTATTATCCGTGCCTAAAAGTACTTAATTATTAAATTTTAATAATTTAAGAGTAAAATAAAAAGTAATACTAATAATTTAATAATTAGTTAATTATCTAGTTTTAAGGTACCCAATTAAAAATAT
This sequence comes from Heliamphora pulchella, assembly GCA_032270985.1. Lineage (NCBI taxonomy): Eukaryota > Viridiplantae > Streptophyta > Magnoliopsida > Ericales > Sarraceniaceae > Heliamphora > Heliamphora pulchella. The sequence goes on from JAULJZ010050161.1 coordinate 13,841, forward strand.
AATATTATGAATTTGTTAAGTTGTTGAGATAAATAAATAAATATAGGAGTTTTCAACCAAAGGTTCAAAAAAATAAATTTTAATGCGCAAGAACCATCAATAAAAATTTTAGCACCCAATATCTAATTACGTGATTTCTCCCAAAAATACCCTACAAACAGATAAATTTATTTATTTTGCATAACAAACAGATAAATTTATCTATTTAATATTCAATTGTTATTCATTTGTTTAAT
>JAULJZ010050172.1:0-14075 GCA_032270985.1 Heliamphora pulchella
TTGATAATTTGGTTCGTTTATTTTATTTTTTTAAGCGTATATATTATTACTGTAAAAAATTTAAATTGATCGGATATCGGTAACTGTCTTAACAAATTACATATGTGTTGCTAAAATAAATAATAAAATAGAAATCACAATTTATTTTTATTAGAACAAACGTGATTTGTTAAAACAGTTAACGATATCCGATCAACTTAATTTTTTACAATAATAATATATACGTTTAGAACAATAAAATAAATCACTCAGATCATTAAAATGAATCCAGTTTGAACCAAAACAAAGAAAACTGGATCTCTCCATCCAAATTAGAAAAGGAGAAAAGCAGCTCTCTTTCACTTTGTCTCTCTCAATTATTCATCTCTCTCCATTATTGAGATTACAACATCCAAAACATGAGGGTTTGGTGGAAAGTTGTAGTAATCATGGAAAAAGTCAGACATTCTTTTGTAATGTGTTGGGTTGGATTATCATAGAACTTGGTAACCATAACAAGGAAATTATAATGAGTCTTTAGCTTCTAGGAAATTTAGAAACAATAGCTACAATCTATACTATATATTTATAGGAATACAGTTGGATTCTTAATTAAAATATTTTAAATTCTTAATTTTTAATTCTCTTTTAAAGTTCATTCTCTCTCTCTTATGTGACATCTCTCTAATCCATCTAACTTCTATCTTTTTTTTAAAAAAAAATTCACCAATTAAATAAAACTTTAAAAAATTAAAAAAAATACTAAAAATTTCTCTACTCTCCCATTCTTTCCTCTAGACCCTCCAATCCTCTCTCTCCATTCTCATATTCTCTTTTTGATAAAATAATATTTGAAATATTTTAAGATTTTAAATATTTTTTATACAAACTTTGATTTCAAAATATAAAATATTTAAATTCTCAAACTTAATTTTAAAATCTTATAAAAAAAAGTTAACATTCTTTCTACTAGGTAGCACTCACTACCTGTTCGAAATAACTCTTTTTTTGGTAGTATTATGAATACAAAAAATATTTATGATCTATTTATTACATAAATATTTAACATATAATTTTTTACTTTTTCGTTATTCTTATACTCTTTTAATACAGACATAGTGAGCTAGGATTTTATAAGAATTTAAAAAGAAAATGAGTTCAAATGGAGCATAGTGTGCTACTATTTTATGAAAATTCACAAAAAAATAGGAATAGATTGAAAAAAAATATCAACTAAAAATGTGACCAACTTTAATCTTTTTAATGATATTTTTGTTTTATGTTAATAAGATATATAATAAGTACTTTAATCACATTTTTAAAAAAAGTTATATATTTTTACAAAAAAAAATTAACCCTAACTTTGTATGCTTTCTATTAAAAATAGAGAACAGAAAAGTGTCAAAGAGGTAAAGAAGTGAAAAAAAATATATTTAGTTTATTCTTTTTTTAGAATTTTTTTATTTTTTTCAATTTGATCACCCAATTTATGGAGTCTTCATTTTTAACGAAGTTAATTATTGATTTATGATTTTAGTTAGATATGAAAAACAATCAGATAAGTTAGTTATGTTTAAATTTTGGCTGCGAAGAGAGAATAAGTGCCCTTGGAGCTAGCTATGGAACACTACGTTCATAGTTGGAATCTGGTCCCTATGGCTCATAAGAAATAGATTGAAATTCGAAAATGTCATGATCAACTCCGAGAAAATAGTGTACATGACCAAACTGAAAATAGGACTGTGGTCGAAGCAATACTTGAAGAATAGAATTACTAGAGTATGAGGAGATTATTTTCAATCTAGAGGCAGTTCTTTACTATGGGCCTAAGTCGTCTAAGTTGGTTTCTCACCAATTAGGAGTATGATATTGCTGTAACTCGTATTGGTTTGTTTTCACTCAGTGCGAGGTGTAAGGGAGTCTTTGTATGTCCTTCTACATATATATAATATGTTCTTTTATCCGTTCAAAAAAAAAAAAGATAAGTTAGATATGGTTCAAAACTAAACCAAGAGAATGATTGTTACCCTTTTTTTAGTTTTTTATTATTTTTGCTACTTAATTTTTTGGATTAAATAGACTTATTTTATTTTATTTTATTTTATTTCATATTTTATTTTCTAATTCTCCATTATATATTTTCTAAGTTTAGTTAAACCTTTTCTTATCGATTAATGATTTGGGTTGTCTTTTTATTTGACTTTTATTTATTTTTTTTGAAGTCACTTCAGCAGTTTTTCTCAATCATATATGTTTTACTCTTTTTAAATATTTTATTTATAAAAAGTCCTTTGTTTTTCCTTCTTTTTTGGTTAATTATGATGATTTATTTTGAACATATAGCTACGTTAGATTCAGAAATACATAATTGATGGTTGTATATAACTGAAATAATATTATTTAAAAAATAATTATAAAACACACATTTATTTTTAGAAATATTTAAGGTTTAGTTCTCTTTTAAAAGATGGTAAGAGTTTTAGTCTTACCAATTTTTAAGTTTAAGATTTAGTCCTTTTTTCAAATGTTAATGATTTATTGGTCAAAAATGCCCTTAATGAACCGATTGGTTGTTTTGGCAATTTAAACACCCATTTAAAGCACACTCTTTATGGAAACAGTTATGCCCCATGATTATAGGATGCATTCAAATAACTTAGAAGGTTTTGATTGGTTTAGTTTATATCTTTTAAAAATTGAATATTCATCTTTAATTTGTAATTGTAGAGATGCCAATTTATGAAAATTGAATCTTCTTCAAAAGGATATGCGTTTCACGAATCTTTAAGAGATTTTCATAGTTTTTTTTTTTTTGAAAAACTAGGATAAATAGCCATTTACGTAAGTTTGATTAGATTTTCAGTCATTGTTGCATAAAAATAATTTACAATATTTAACCGATACATGTATCAATTAGATACATGTCTCGATTTCTATATTAAACGTAATAAAAACTATAACTAATACATGTATCAGTCACACACATGCTTTGGTTTCTTTGAAAAATGTATTTTAACATTTTAATTGATACTTATATCAGTTGGATACATGTTTCAGTTTCTATGTTAAATGTAATATAGATTGTAACTGATACATGTATCAGTCACACATGCTTTGGTTTATTTGAAAAATGTATTTCAACATTTTAATTGATACTTGTATCAGGTTGACATAATTAGTTGATTTTGAGTTATACATCCTACATTTATTAGTTGGATTCATCAATGTTATTTATGTGATTTAGCACAAACACAGTTTGAATAATATGGTTAACTGATTCAAGTATCAACTCAATTTGTATTGCATTTCCAATAAACCCAAACATGCACACATCAAAAAGAAGATTACACAAGAAATTACACGGTTCAGCATAACCTATCTACGTTTACATGTGAGAAAGATAATCTAATATAATCATAGAGATTACAAATATAAGGCTAAAAATACCAAAAATCTAACGCCCAAAAACTTAACACCCAAAATACGAGCCTTGAAATAACCCATGTTTCCCTACTCAAGGGTCAGGTCAGTGCATCTGGTATTTTCTTTCTCTCCATTAATCTACTCTCTATACATCTACTAGTATTCTTAAGCTTCCTATTTATTGGTTAATTTTAAAAATCTTTAATCCTCATATAATTATAAAATTCTATATTACATTGAATTTCGAGTGGACATATAGCTCTCCCAATCCAAATGCGTATAGATCAAAACATAATTATATGAGTTCATAGGATGCAAAACACACCAACCCAATAACCGACATTAATGTCGATTCTACTGTCATGGTTAAAATATCACATTCAAAATGCATGGCCCCCACCTCTACATTGAGGTGCTCAACACCTATTCTCTGTGATGTCTATTGTGACTCTATCTTTTCTTTCTCATGTGCATACCATGAAAAGATCACCGTCACGAATCAAACACAACTACAAGATATTTTTGTTCTGAGTGTACACATTGTCGTCACGTAAATAATCTTAATCTCTCTATATGGAGCTTCTCTGTGAACATTCAATAATTATTCTGTCGCATCTTTCCAGAGTCTTACACATCATATTCCACGATTTTGTACACCAACATCGCTTTTGCATACGCTGCATCTATTTCGTGTAAATATTTGCAACTATTGCTCACGATGCTTACCTTACACTTTGCTTGCATACATTATCTATCCATTCATACTACTCGTTTGAATTTGATAATAGCTCTACATATCACAACACTTTCTACAAACCTGTATAAGTTGCTAATCATCTACCAAATCAAAAAAAAAATTTATGTAATTTGACTCCACCTACAACTAAAATCTCAAAAGCATTCATTAATGATTGATTTTTCGCAACTGGTTGAACTAGGTTGCTCATAATTACTCTTAATCACCCGCAATCAAATCCAATAACTTCTGATCAATTTTGGTTTATTTCGAATCTTTTCAATCTTATTGAACCATTTAGAATTTCAAAACTATAAATGTACCGATGAATCCACAGCATTAAAAAAAATTATAAGAAACGTACTCCTTAACTTCTATGTCACACGTACACTGATTTTACATTATTGTTTTTTTGTCCCATCAATATCATTCCTTTGATTACACTAGATTGCTACCCTTTCTCTTACCCAAGGCATTTTGGCACGTAAGAGTTCTGATGTTGAAATCTCGTCTTGTGTGAAAAGAATCAACAATTTAGACTAGTGTGCTACCTAATATCCAGCGTTATTGTTCACCATTGCTGATCCACCTATTAATTTTGTTGCAAGGCGTCGGGTATCACCGGTCTCTTTTTCTATATTTTCTTGTGTATTAATAATTTTAATCTATATCGAATAAAACCAAAAAAATATATACCAGTGCTCCGATCACTTATCATGACTTCGAATCGTCGATCATTGGCTTTAATATCACTTGGTGGGATTTAAAACAGTTAACAAATGCAGTCGAAAGCACAATTATACGCACACCAAAGAGAAAATCACTTAAGAATTTATGTATTTAGTACAACTTGTCTATGCACACGAGTGGGAGAAATGATCTACTATAACCATAAATATCACATACATGAGACCAAAAACCTGGCAGCCAAAACTCTAGCCTTGTAACAACTCTTATTTCTCTACCCAAGGGTCAACCCGATGGTATTTTTTTGTCTCTCTAGATCTATACTTCTTTGATCTACACTCTACATATGTACTCTATGTCACATTGAGCTAATAGAATGCAAGATACATATGGGCACAACACTTTGAACAACATTTAAATGAATCCTCAGCTTAAAATACATTTTTCTTGGGGTGCCTTTAAGACAACCAGTAATTGTATTTTTAAATTTGGAACTCTTGTTTTTAATTAAGTTTTGGGGTCCCAAAGTAATGGCTTGCTGATCGACCCTCTGTTCTATTATCCTTTTTCAGCAACCCTTTATAAAGTAGGGGAAAGAAGTGTTGGAACCAGAAGAAATTTCCTAGTAATATAGTCATGAAGGCATATTCTTTCTATGATATTGTTATGGTTGGATGATGAGAATTTATAATATTAACGCTGGTCCATCCATCTATTATTTTAAAAAATTTCTTTGTCTTGTACCTTTACATTTTTTCAATCCCTGGTCCTCTCTATCTGCATTATTGTTGCATTATGCTGGTGTTAGTATAATATATAACAATGATATTAATAAATAATGAAGAAAATACGACTTTTATGTTGTATTTGTCATTATTATACTTAGGCCTTGTTTGTTGTGAGAGATTATGGGTGAAGGGATTGGATTAAGGGACATAGTTGGCCCACCAAAAAAATTTGGTCTCTTTAATATTGTGAGTCCTATGTTTATATTGTAGGACTCGAATTAATAGTCTGATGAATGAGTAATTGTTAATAATACTAGGTACACTTTTGGTATTATTAGTGCCATGCTTCGGATTATCTTTTCTCCTTATCTAACGATAAGAAATAACTCTACAACTCTTATCTCATTCTTTATCTCACTCTAGCCAAACACATTAACCAAATTTCTCATTATATATATAATCGCATCCATAATCTTTTGGTATATATAAAGAAAACGTATGAGACTCCAATATTACTAATCATTCCTATGATATCCAATTATATCCCGAATAACAAACAAACCATTGGTATCTTGGACAAAGCCACATAGAGCTCAGTGGGGGCATATGCCCCACTAATTTGTTTTTCAAATTTTATTTACACCTTTAGAAATTTTAATAATTTTTAATTTTGCTCCCTCTAAATTAAAAGTTTGTTCATTTAAATTATAAAATCCCTGTTCTTTTGGTTTTTGTTTTTCTATTATTTGTCATCAGTAATATTGATTTTTTGTGAGTTTTTTTAGATTGATATCATTATGAGTGGTATACATAAATCTTACCATTCTCGTTTCGTTAATCAATTTTTCGATGGTATATCATGATTATATTTTTGTGGATTTTGATTATGATTATATATTTTTTTGTAAAAGTTTGGTAATATTTTAATATGAATCTTTAAGTTTAGTGATTATGATTGTGTATTTAATAGTATGTCTTGTCATTAAATTTTAACTTACGGATATATATTTTAAGAGATCTTTCTAAGTAACGCTCCAATCCATTTATTATTTTGATTATCAAATAAAAAATAATACACTTATAATTTTAAATATTTATCCTTCTTAATAAGAATCTTGGCTCCTCCTTTGCTTGTTACTTCTTACTTTTAAGTATTTTGTATTATTGAATGCTTAGAAACCTAATCCAACCAACCACCCACCATTTTATTAACAATTATGTGATAGATAAGAAGATATTAATTAATGTTGGCAGATCAAATGTCAATCAAATATATGGCATGAGATAGGAATGTTATACTAGTCATGATCATCAAGTCAATAGACTAAGCTCCTTTTCCATTAATATTCATTTCTTTAATTTTAAACTTCATTAAGTTTTAATTTTGTTTTTAGTAGTAATTGGTAGGAGATGATATATATTAATCACCCCATTTTGTGGGGATGTATAGCACTTTTGATCGACCATGCGGAGCTTTAATATTTTGATATCAACAACCGAGGTATTTAATTAAGATGTTAATCAAATATTAGAACTGTACTAGCTTTTTACCCGTATTATACACGGGCGTTAATTGTTCAAATTTTATTTTCTTGGATATGTTATTTTAGGTAGTAATTTGTTTCAGTAAATCATTTTAAAATTAAATGTGGGACACTATTATTATAAAATCATGATTAAACTTTACGTGGCAAGTAACTTTTTTTTAAAAAAAAAATTACAAATTAAGATGAATTTCAAAAGTTGAGTATCTTTTAAACAAATTTTGGTATTTTCTCTTTTTTATATATAGTCTTTACAATATTTTTGTAATCAAAAGATCATTTTATATCTCATAAAAAAAGAACAGTTAGTAGTTTTTTTTATTACCAAACAGCTATTCAATTCAAGTACTAATAAAATTGTCTATAACTTTTTGCATTCATTGAAGCAAGAATGAGAAAACCAATCAATAAAAAACTGCGTACATTAATAATCGTTTGATAGTGGAAGAGAAAAAAATTCAATATGATCATTTTTTTTTACTTTCTCCCAACTTTATATCTCTGAAACAATAAGCTTCTACAACTATTTTTAAAAAAATTATAAAGCAAAGACGAAAATTAAGCAGAAGACCAAAAGTCATGCGAATAATATAAAGAATAAAAAGTTTATTGAAAAAAATGAAGGAGTTTATACACATGACAAACTTTAATAATGACACATAGCTCCATTTAGAGTACTTAGCAAATAAAAAGTTTTACTTATTGAAAAATCCGGTTTACAAATTGATTTGCATTAATCGATATTTCAAAGTCAACCATGTAAATAAAAAACTAATAATTAACTATACAAGCAAAAAATAACAATCACAAGAGACACAACAATTTTTACTTGAAAAATCTTAAACCGGATAAAAACTATTAGACCAATTCAAATCCAAGAATAATCGAGCACTATAAAATTGTTGGTTAAAGAAATCTTACAAACCACCGTTGAATTCACAATCTACGTTGTAAGCCTATTATTGCCGAATCCATGTACACTAATTCCGTGCAAGATTATTGGTAGAATCCACCACCAGACGGAATTCACCATCAAGACTTCAACTATTGAGAATTCACTCAAGAGACTCCATAAACTTGATTAGAATGTTGAAGATTTTGATTGTTTGATGATATTCTTGAAGGCATGGAGCCTATATGATCATCAAGAAGATTGAATAATCAAACTCCATAAAATCTTCTTCAATGAAGGAAATTGGCGTTTTGGGAGCTTTTCAATCAACTAGAGAGACCCTTTTGGTGGCTAGGGTTTATAATGTTGCAAAGAGGCACACATAACAAAACTCTACCAACCCCTTTTATAAAACACACAAAACCCTAGTAGCCTCAATCCTAGTAAAAAATCACAAAATTCTAGCTGAATTAAAACAACTCGCATATGGGACCACTTGAGCGGTTTATTTACCACTCGATTAGTTAAATCAATCTTGCAGCAGTTTTGTACAAATATAGAAAAATCGTGAGGTCTTCTTGACCGCTCGATCAACCGCTCGAGCGGTTTAGTATTAGTTGCACCATTTTATTCTTTTTCAACTCATTTTCTTGCACTATTTAATATTCTGCAACCCATTATACTAAACTCACAAGAACATGTGTTAAATTATCAAAAAATAAGATATTAATAATTTATCACAAACTTGCTGAACAATAAAAAATTAAATCAAAAGTCTAATTTTTTAACACATTAATTTATCAATCTCAAAAAATACAGCAATAATCGTTTTATGATGACACATGGTAATATTTTGGAGCTTACAAATAAAAAATTCTACTTTAGTTATATGATATGTGATGGGTGCTAGCTTGTTTGCTCTCACTTACAGATAGTGTTTTGCATTGTTAAAATTAATAGCTTATAGTAAAAGTTGTGAGTGTTTAATAAAAATTGTAACTTGTAACTTAAATACAAAAAAAAAGTAGTTATAAATTATAGTAAAAGTTGTGAATATTTAAAAAAATTTATACTTTATAGTTAAAATTAGTAACAAGAAACTAATTAAAAACTACTAGTAGTAATTTTGCCAAACACCCCCTTAAAGTCGAACTTTTACCTTTTTACTTAAAATCACAAAAAAGTTAATTATCAAATCACAATATTTTTTCTCTGCATAGTAGTTTAAATTCATTTTTAACCAAATAAATATTTTATTTATTGGCTTAAAATGAAAAAAATAAAAAAATAACTCTAAACTAGATTACCAAACTAAGTCATTGTCTTAGTTCACAAGGTCAACTTAGGTGTGTGGACCCAGAGAGGTCTCCCTTTCCTACAAATGGCAGGTTATAGGCCAACTCCAGCGCCCAGCCATTACTGTTGGGTTAATTAATAGAAGTGGGAAAAGAAAAAAATTAAGAAACTCAAGAATTATAGCAGGAAAATTTGCTCAAATTTGTTATTAACCTCATTGAGGTGCCCATATCATATAAAAACCGAAATCCAGCTTATTTTAGTGGCTTTTCTATAAAAAACCAAATTAAAAGCAAGTTGGTTTGATAATGTCTGTAGTTTATTGTTTACAATTAATATAAAATATATTTTTTCTTATCTAATTAAAAATAAAAATATATATATTTGACCACACACACATATAACTATATTCATAAAATTTTATTTCAAAACTAGTGAATGATGCCCGAAAAGAACTATTGACAAGGGGTGAGTCGTCTGAAATGGTCATATTGTGAGAGTTTATGTATATGATGGTCAATTGAATGTAATGACCAGTGTCGTTCTTTTGTTATATACTAGTAATTACTTATGGATGATCAGTTAATATATATATACACGAGATATTTTTTCGCTTGGTCATGACTTAAGTTTTTTAAATTAATTAAATATAAGATTTCTTCAGTTTAACGATGAGTAGCTTACATTAAAATGCATGAGAGAGAGAGAGAGAGAGAGAGAGAACTGCTTCAAATTGCTTTGAACCTTTTTCCCCTTCGTTTGTCCATTCCAAAGTGATATTAGTTTGTAGACAAATATGTGATTCACCACTTTGATTGCCAAAAGAATTGTTTGTAAACATGAGTAGTATTACATTCTGAAAAGCATAATATCAATTTGGGGAAATGAAGTAATAAAGAATATGTTCTTTATATTTGTGCCAAAAAAATAAATAAATAAACCCAAACCCTTTAGTCAAATAATTTCTTCTCATTACCAGTGCCCACAAGTTAAAAATGTTTTTTTTGAGTTGTAAAGTAAAGTTTTCTTTTTCTTCCTAATTTGGTAAAATTGAGATGCATGTGCGGATCATGTGATTTTAGGAAAAGTGAGCTAAGTAAACTTATAATTACATTAAAAAGGAGTGAGTCAATTTTAACTTACCTTTTTACCTGACCATGCAAAGATTTTACTAGAACCTTTTTAAAGCATATATATCTTAATTATCAGACAAAAAATAAAGAAGCTTTTGTTAACCACTGAGTTGGGCATCAATCTCATCAGCTTGTCTGGTTTTTAAATGTCTTTATGTTGGATACTCTTTTAACATTTTATTTCTTTATGGATTCATATATATATATATATATATATATATTATGAATCAATATCATCTTATCTTACTTTTAAATATATATCTTTATGTTGTGGATACTTAAATCTTTTACTTCTTTATGGTTTTATCATAATACATTAATCTAATTAATGGAAGTGGTGAATTTACTTGCTTTTCTATAATCAAATTTAATAAATAACAATGTGAACATTAATGAAAATTTTTGCCAATATTAATGCTAGGTATTTATAACTTTCTTATTCATACTTTAGATAGGCTAGCTACATAAATCTAATTATAAGTCAATTCTGGAGAGTGGAAAGGGATTAAGGTTGTCATATTCTCCCCTCCCTTATCTCATCAGTTTTTTGCAGATGTTCTCATACTTTTCACGCAAGCTGATATTATGAATTGTGAAGTTATTGGCAATATTCTCAAGAATTTTTGCAACATGCCTGGCCAAACCATAAACCTTCAAAAATCCAAGATGTTCGTTTTCCCTAACCTTCCTAGAAGCTCAGCCCTAGCTCTTAGATTTAATCTTGGTATCCCTCTTTCTCATGAACTTGGTATGTATTTGGGTAGCCCTCTCTTGCATTCCAATAAAATTATGAGTAGTTATAGCTTTATTCTTGAAAAACTGCATAGTAGGCTTGTGGGTTGAAAAGCCAATACGCTCTCGCTCGCGGGAAGAGCTACCCTCATCTAGGCAGTTTCTTTTGCTATTCCTTTTTTTGCACAGCAAAAGAATCCATTTTATAATTCCAAAGTAAGAATTACAAACGGAAAAGGAAGAAAGATAGCCACAGAAGGTGAGGCACCAACTGAGAGAAGAGAAGAAAAGAAACAAAAAGAAAGCCAAGAAGAAGAGGCAAATAACTAAGAGAACACCCCCTCCAGATTATATATCAGATCTTCAACTTTTAATGTTTTTCATTTTAGCTGCTCCTTAAGCCACAGGCTAGTACGAAGTTTGGCAAGTAAGAGATTTCATATATCTCAATGAACTGATTTTCAAACACTGCTTTGTTTCTTGTCACCCAAATTGACCAGATACCGGCAACAGATGTGGATCCTCTTGCCTGGTTTTTTAAGCCTTTCCCTTTATCTGGAACCCAGATTTTGTAAAGGCTATATAAACTACTTGGAGATGCCCACTAAGACCCCCACCACCTTGTTAACTCTGACCATACTCTCCATGCCTAATCACATGTCACGAATAAGTGATTTGCAGATTCCACTTCTTTCTTGCAAAGAACACATCCTAAGTTACAATATGGCTTTAAAATTCTTCTGTTTGCAAGGAATTTCTTAGTTGCCACCCTATTCTGGATGACCAACCATCATAATAGGAGACATTTTGGAGGAGCATGTTGCTTCCATACCTTTCTGATGCCCATCACCTTTCTACCCCTACTCAACTCCAGTAGGTTGCTCATTGATTTAACTGAGAATACTTGACCTGATTCCCCCTTCCTCACATAACTTTCCAAACCCCAACCTTCTGATAAACACCTTTTCATCATCTCTAACAGAGAAAGCCAAATAGTTGTTTCCCATGGATATAGATCTCTTCTGAAAGAACCACTAACTTGATTTTCTTATAGCCCCACCTCAGCTATAGTTGAGTCTTTGTTTGCTGCCAGGAGGAACAGTTTAGGATGAGATGATTTAAGGGTCTTGTTATTCATCCAAGGATCTAGCCAAAATTTGATGTGATTACCACTCTCCACATGGAGAATGAGATTTTGTTTTAAAAATTGACCCACATATATGTCTTCACCACCATTGCTTAAAATATCTCTCCACAGTCTCCCTATTTTTTTCCTAATGAAACCTGAGTTGGAGGGCAATCATTTCTCTTCATCTCCACAGTCTCTCATTTCTTCTGCTATTCCTAGTTACATCATGCTGACTGCTGAGCTTCCTCTTAGTCTTTGTAATGAGATTGACAAAGTTAATAGAAATTTCTTGTGAGGGAACACTAGGAATAAGAAAAGAATTCATCTCATTAATTGGAATCAAGTCTATAAATCTAAAGACCAAGGGGGCCTCGGGTTAAGCAAAGCTAGAGATCAAAACTTAGCCCTCCTTTGTAAGCTTGGCTGGAAAATGTCTACTGATCAGGAAGCCCTCTAAACTAAAATTCTTAGATCAAAGTGTTAGATCTAGGAAACTCAAGAGGGGAGGTGAATTGGGTCTTTAAAAAATAAATAGCAATTTAAAAATCTTTTAATATTGCAATAAAGTAAGATATGAAAATATATAAGTAATCCAAATATTAAAATATGAGAGATAGAAAAAAAGAACTAGACACCAGCGATTTATAGTGGTTCGGTTTTATCCTAGCCTACGTCCACTCCTCAAGATCTCCCTTGAATATTTTCACTATTCAGAATTCTTCCGGACGTATTCTAAGCCTTTACAAGTTTTAAGATTCCCCTTGAGCTATTTGAATGTTTACGGGCACATTCACAAGCCTATTTCAGTTTCAAGAAGATCCTATGAAAACAAGACTCTGTTTTCTTTTAATCTCTCTTGAACTCTTCTTTGTTGAGATTCACTCACTCAAAGACTAAAGAGTGACTCACCCTTGATTACAATAAATGAGATGTAATAAATGAAGAACACTCACTCTCTTTACAGGATTGATTTACAATAAATGAATGGATAAATAGAAAATGAGGAACAAGAACAGGAGTTGCAGAAATAAATGTGAGCTTGATGATTTCTGAGATTGGTTTGAGCAATAGAACAGAAAATACAAGTCTTTAACCTTCTTAAATGCTGAGAAGTAACTCCTTATATAAGTTCTTGTGAGTTCTTGACCGTTGGAGGTAGGTGGGGGCAATAAATGCCAAAAATCCAACCGTTGAGATTTGTCATATTTTGAATTTTCGTCTTTAGGGTCAACCCAAATAGCTTTGGTGTCGACACAAAATGTCTAGGACAGGGTTCTTCAAGTGGTTGGGTCGACACAAAACTTCTGAGGGGTCGACACAATTTTTGTACTTTTCCTTCCAACGTTCTGGGGTCGACACATATGAATCTGGTGTCGACTCGTTTGAAACTTCAGCATCCAGAGGAACCATTTTGTGTCGACTCAATTTGTCTCTGGTATCGACACTAAATCTCTGCAGGAAGTCTCGGTACTTTTGTGTCAACACAAATGTGCTTTGGGGTCAACACCAAAATTCTGTAATTAGTTTCGGTTGTTTTGTGTCGACACAAATCTTCTTAGGGTCGACACCAAAATTCTGCAGGCAGGCTCGAGACTTTTGGGTCGACACGATTTGTCGATGGGTCGACACGATTTGTCGAGGGGTCGACTCCAAAAATCTGCAGGAGGTCTCGGTTGTTTTGTGTCGACACAATTTCTATTTGTGTTGATCCAAACTTTAGAAAACCAAAAGTGAGGATCACTTTTGTGTCGACACAAAATATGTTTGTGTCGACTCAAAATGAGTCCTGGGCACTT
>JAULJZ010050183.1:0-14074 GCA_032270985.1 Heliamphora pulchella
TTTAAAAAATCTAATCTCGGCCGTTCATCCCAAAAACTTACCGTTGGAGGGGGAGAGGGCCGGGCCCAACGGCTAGCTCGACCCGGGCTTTGTGGCGGACTTCATTCGGGCGGGCCTCGGGCTTTTTTTGGACGGGCTGGAATCGGGCCGGCCCGGCCTGACCCGTCGGGCTTTGACGGGCGGCCCAAGCCCGGTCCATGAACAGTGGCGGGCCGGGCCGGGCTTCTTCAGTGGCGGGCTTCGGGCCACTGTCGGGTTTTGGACCATTTTTACACCCCTACCACCAGATGCCCCATTTTAGTTGGAAGCTAGCTATTCACAAGAATTTCCTTCCATACTTGCCACTTTTTCTTACTTTCTTCACCAAGCTTCTCTTCTCTGATCTGCCCAACCCCTCACAGTCTGGGAAGTTATTTTCATCTTATTGGGGAGATTACATGGATAGACCTGCTAGCATGCTATCTTCCTTAGATTCCATCTCCATGATTCTCTTTATAATTTAGCTTCATTTTCCCCAAAACTTGGACCCATTAGTTTGCCTGCTTCTATCACCATTTCTGCCTCTCTTCTAAACAATGCATTTTAGTTTTGAATATCAGTGGTGGACGGTAAAGTCTAGTCAATGACTACATATATTTCTTGGATGCTTTGCTTTGCTTGTTTATTAGTTTTGATACCCCTACCTCTGACCTTTACATAACCTATTTCCACCAAAAGTTTCTTCATTTTCTTCTTACTAAGGGTCTTTGTTTCGATACTTGGGCCATCCCCAGCCCTGTGCTTGCTTGTTCCTTTTGTTATTTTCTGCTGAAAGTAGCAACCACCATGTTTTTTGGCCCCAAAAGAGTTTATGAGCTGTCCCCTCCAGTAATCGACACTCTGGCCCTCTCCAATGTTATCCCATCTGTATTCAAATTCAAATTTTCCAAGTTGCCATATTCAACTATGTGTCCTACCACTTCTTCTTTCCCAATTTCCTATTTCTTGTCACCCATATTTTCAAGACTAGGGCATGTGGCTTCCTCTTGTTGTATAAAGCCTGAGGCCATCATGTGATCCTTTTGTATCGATGCCACCTTAGCATGCCCACTCATCTCCGGATTACACTCTCAAACACTGATTCATCCACTTGGCTTAGGATTGCCAGGTCATCTAGCTCTCCTCGTTTCTCCATATCTCTGTTGCTTGGGCTCCCACATGTTTGTAGAGCAGAGCATATTTCTTTCTCAACATGATCCCCTCTCCTTTTTTCATTCTCTTCAGACTCAGAGGGCACATGGTAACTAGATGTGGCAGTAATTGGGCTTCCTTCATTATCTTCATACTCAAAGGGCATATGGTCATGACTAAATGTGGCAGCAATTGGATTTGAACCCCAGATAAATAACTTTCTTCAAAACCACTTTCACAACATCTAATGGGATAAAGTATTTGGCCAACTTTAAGTTAACAAAACTGGTTAACCATTTCCCAGCTTTCTGTGGATATTAGAACTTTTCCACACTCCAAATCTTTCCTGTTAGTTGTCCTTTCATCCACACCAATCACAGAGCCCTAAGGTTCTCCAATTTTGGTGAATGTGTGTTCGTTCCATGCATGAAGAGGAACACCTTTTATGTTTACCCATATCCTCCTTGTAAGATTAAACTGTCTTGTGCCCCATTCATATACCACATTGAACCATGTCTCTAGCCAATCCCTAGCATCTTGGGGAAAACCTTTTTGTCTCTTCTTCATTTAGAAATTGCAGAAGAACTTTTATACCCCTTAAGGGCTTGATGTTTATACAAAACACGCCATCTCTTCTCATGGCTTCTTTCAATCCACCAATAACTTTCTCATCCCAGACTAAACCTATTACATAACTTTTTGTCCATTCTTCATCCATGTCAATGGCTTCCACAAGATTCTCTCTATTATTCTGGTTGTTTGGGAAAAGGTATTGTTGTGGTTGGGGTCTATATCTTGGCTTGGACTCATATCTTCCTCATTGTGCCAAATCCACTTTGGGTCGTTTCTCTTTTGAGTCAAGCTTGCTCAACAACTCAAAATATGCTTACTGAACAGTAAGTCTATTATCTAAGCACCAAACACCATCATACCTTGTAGTTACCACCTCAGCTTCTTTCGTCTGTTGAACCTAACGAAACCATATCTGAAATTACTCCTCTATCTTCTCTTGCTTGGAATATAGACTTTAGTGACTCGACCACATTGCATGAAAATTCTCCATAACCACTGTCAATGAACCTATTTTGGTATATTATCGACAAAAATGGTGGTTTTTGTGGTTGGATTTCTCAAGATTAGGTTTCCTTTCATGGTAGTAGTTCTAGTGGGTTCTGGTATTAGTATTAATACTCAGGTGGCTCCAGTGAAAATGGAAGAAAACCAAGGGTTCAATATGTCAAGACATTTCGTGAAAATGGAAGAAAACCAAGGGTTCAATCTGTCAAGACATTTCATTTTCAAACAAACATTTAATCAAACATCAAGTCGGCATAACCAAACAACAAAAGATTTGATACCCATCACCAGAATAGCCATAGAAGGTCTTGAATTAGAGATCACGGAGCTCAGATCTGAACCTTCTCACTGAGAACATCTTGAGTAAGAGAAATATCTTTTCATATGCTGCAGACGATCTCCGAAGTAGTTGGTTCTTGTGCCCAATAGAATCTTTCGAGACGTTACAGCAGCTCAAGCATAAAATCTTCAAATTAACCCTATTTCTTCGGTAGCAAAATACTGATCCAACCACGTATGCCTATTTGGGCATTCAACTCACCACACGTGGACCTCAATTAAGTAGTTTAGTTAGATTTGATTATTTAAAAACTATACAAACAGAACATATCCATTAAGATAGGAAGTGGCAAAAAAAACTTATCCAATAAATTTCATTTGTTAGTTCTCTTTTTTTTTTTTGTTGCTCGTTCATTTTTCTTTCTAATTTTTTTTCTATTTTCTCTCTCCTCTTTTCCTTCATCTGAAGACTGAAGCATAGTTGTGAAAATTATTTTTGCTCAACTTTTTACGAGCACTTCCTTTATCATTCTGTTGCCGGCACTCTTAGTATGTCGTCGGAATCTCTTCTTTTGCCGGCACTCTCTTTTTCGGCAACACTTCCTTCATCGTTGGCACAACATGTATCAAGGGATGAGGCACTTAATTTTGAAAGGTATGCTGACTCAAATTTGTATGAATTTCATAGTATTTTGAAGATTAATTTTGTAAATATATAACTTTTAAAAATTTCACTTCTTGTATGACTGTTTCTAATCAAACAAGTGGATGTCGCATATAAATAATTTCTATGTAATTCACATAAGTTTCATGACAAATTTTTTGTGAATGCCACATATAAATAATTTTGATAATTTGAACCTCATAAAATGTTACATTTGGCAGCCAAACATATCAAAGATTACACCAAACAACAGTTATTCTCATTGCAGGGCTATTAAAATTATGAATTTACTCATGTTTTATACTTCATGCATTATTCTCATTGCACATATAAATGTATATTATTTTATAATCTTAATATTATATACTAATTGAAAGTAAGCAATCAGGATTGATGTTGATAGTCTCGTGCATTATTTGGTGTGTATTCTATAAAAAGAAGAGCAAACACAATAAACAGAGTTGCTTAAACACTTCCTGCATTATTCTCATTGTTGAGTTGCTTTTATGCGTTTGTGTATATGTTTATATATTTTAGTATACTAGAACACTATAATCTTTTAACTATATATATTGTTTTTGAATACTATCAATTTTGTAAAGTTATCGAAGAAGAACTATAAAGTAATTCTTCAAATGTGCAGCTTAATGATATAAATGCTATTGAGAATAAAAGAGAGGGAATGAAAAATATTGAAGACAAGATTGAGGATCCGAAGGTGGGAATGACATTCAACACAATAAATTATGCTTACTTGTATTACACAAGATATGCAAAACAAAATGGGTTTGCAGTTGCTATAAGAACATCTAAAAAAAGAAGCGATGGAAAGATGAAGCATGCCACTATTAAATGTAGTCGTGGTGGAAAGTCGAGGGTCAAAACAGACAACTTGGTAAGACCACGACCGCAAACAAAAGTTGATTGCAAAGCTTGCCTTAATGTCGGCTTATGCCCAAATAGAAGATGGATGTTAAATCAATTTGTACTTGAGCATAACCATGAGATGAGCCCGGGTAAATCCAGATTTTATAAGTGCCACAGAGTACTAGAAAATCATGTGAAGAGAAGACTTGAATTAAATGACAAAGTTGGGATTAGAATGAACAAGAATTTTAACTCATTTGTGATTGAAGCAGGGGGTATGAGAATCTTCCATTCCTTGAGAAGGATTGCAGAAATTATATCGATGAAGTTCGACATTTACAGCTCAAAGAAGGAGATGCTATCTCAATGTATAAGTACTTCGCAAAAATGCAATGTGACAATTCCAACATTTTCTATGCCATGGATTTGAATGAAAAGGGTTACCTAAGGAATGTGTTTTGGGCCGATGCAAGTAATTGGACAGCATTTAAGAAATTTAGTGATGTGGTTGCGTTTGACACTACATACTTGGTGAACAAATACGGCATGCCATTTGCTCATTTTGTAGATGTGAACCATCATAGACAATCAATATTATTAGGTTGTGGCCTCATTTCACATGAAACCATAGAATCATTTATATGGCTGTTTGAGACTTGGATAACATGTATGTCTGGTTGTCTTTCTAATGTAATAATTACAGATCAAGATAAAACCATGAAGAAAGTTGTAGAAATTGTGCTCTCTACCACACGACATCGGTCGTATTTGTGGCATATCATGACAAAATTGCCAGAAAAATTGAGAGGGTACCAAGAGTATGAATCAATCAAAACTTGTATGAAAAATGTTGTTTATGATTCATTGACACAAGAAGAATTTGAAGAAGCGTAGGGGTATATTTATTGTGAAATACAAACTTGAGGAGAATGAATGGTTACTTGGATTGTACGATGAGAGATATCGATGGGTGCCAGCATTTGTGAAAGATGTATTTTGGGCGGGAATGTCAACCACGCAACGTAGTGAGAGCATGAATGCGTTTTTTGATGGATACATAAATTCGAAAACAATACTAAAACAATTTGTAGAACAATATGAGAATACTTTGGCAAAGAAAGTGGAGAATGAACAAAATGAAAATTTTAACTCTTTTCAGTCATATATCCCATGCATAACTGATTGTCACTTAGAGAAGCAATTCCAAAGTGCTTACGAAATTTAAAGAGTTTCAAAAAGAGTTCATTAAAAAACTTTGTTGCTATTTGTCTCCAAGTAGGGAGGTCGATGGTGTATATATATATAAAATAAAAGAGGATATTTTATTTAGAGCAAGTTGTCGATGCATGAGTTTTATGTATATATGAAATAAAAGAGATAAAAAACAAAAAAACACATCCCCTCCCACCCACCACCGATTGGTATCCTTTAACGTGAATATTAGTCTTGTTTGGGCTAAATTTTATTGCTTTTATTTATTTATTTTATTTTGATAATTTTTTAATATTTTCAATTTTTTTGAACCAAAAAACTAAAAAAAATTTGATTAAAAAATAAAATAGTTCACAAACAATAAAGACATATAACATAAAATTTAGTTTATTGGCTTATTTTATTTGGTTTATAAATTTAGTTTATTAGCTTATTTTCTTTGGCTTATTTTTATATTTAGTGAATTTTTTTATTATTTAATTAAATTATTATTATTTTTTTACTTCACTTGTTAAGATGGGTTAGAAAAATAAAATTTTTGGATTAGAATATTAAAATTAAAAAAAAACAAAAAAATTCAAAAAAAAAAAAAACAAAAATAAACCAAATAAGCAAAAACTCAAGTAACTCAACCCAAAAAAGGAATATTTAGCATGTGTTTAGTTATCGACTTTAAATTGTTTAAAGTTAATTTTTTGGTTTTTGATTTAAAGTTTAAAAAGTTAATTTCTTTTTTTAAAGCCTTAGCTTTTAACTTATTTACTTTTAGACTTTTTAACTTTTCTCATAATAATTTTTAATTTTACATTTCTACATATAAAATTACATAAATTATAACTAAACAATTATATCTGATATCCTAGTTTATTTAGATTGAATTGCAATAATAAAATTTCACATATTATTTGACTTTTTTGTAACTTAAAAATTACTATTTTTTTAACTAAAGGATATTTTTAGTTTTTAGTTTAAAGGGACTCAAAGTAAAAAAAAAAAACCAGGCAAGTTGCCAAACGGGCACTATTCTACCAAAAATCGTCGGTAAAAGCCATCGTCGAAGTTCAGAAGCAAAGCGCGAAAGCCCTCCTCTTTCAAATTCCAGAGATATCGAAAGCTTCTCCCCTGTTCAGATGAAGGGAAAGAGGAGAGAGAAAACAGGAAAAAAAATTAGGAAGAGAAGTGAGCGAGCAAGAAAAAAAGAGAACAAATGAAACTTAATTGGAGAAGTTTTATGCCACTTCCTGCTATAACGGTTATGCTCTGTTTGTGTAGTTTTTAAAAGACCAAATCTAACTAAACTACTTAATTGGGGGGCCACGTGGTGAGTTTGATGTCTATGTAGGCATATGTGGTTTGATCGGTATTTTGCATCTTTGTAAGTAGACTTATTTTTATTTTTTATGTTCAGATTAAAGAAAACATTGAAGATAATGTTTTTTTTTTCAAAAAATAAAAAAAATCATCTTTTAACAAAAACATGAACAAAAGAAGTGGACGTAATCTTGATAACCCTAAATCATCTCTAAATAATTAATCTTAATTTTATTTGTTTTAAATATTCGAGTTTTTGTAAGACTTTTTAAAAAAATAGAAGGTTTAACGTAAGAGGTTGGAATATCATTAGGCGTAGATAATGATGACTGGACTTTTAAATTTCTTTATTTTTATTTTGAAAATATACTTCAATTAGAATAGTTTCTTCCATCTACGAATAAGAGATCGACAAAAAACAAAGTTTTTACTTGGAACCAAAAAAGGGCTTGACACTACTGGCACATTAAATTAGAGAAAGAGAGAGATTTAAGGTTGTGAGAGTTTATACATGTATATGATGTTTGGTGGCGGTGAAGGTGGTGAGTGATTGTGTCAAAAGTTGAAAAAGATGTGAGCAAAATGTTCAAAATAACCCTCTAAATTATGCACATGATCTTGGCACCGTTTGGTAATGTATATTTTTATTGTTTTTTGTTTTCATTTTTAATATTTTTGTAAACTGTAAATAAAAACATGTTTAATAATTATTTTTATTTTTAGAAAAATATAAAAGGTTTTCAAAACTTATTAAATTTTTGTAAACAAAAAAATATTTTTTACTTGTTTTGTAAACAAAATTTCATTCAATCTTTTTTCTTCCATTACTTCGGACCACAATTTTTGGCCATTTCCTCCGACCTTTATCTTTGACCACCAGCTCCAGTCATTGCTTTCGACCACCACATTTGGCCACAGCATCTGCCACCACCTCTGGCTACCATCCAATTACTATTTTTGGCTACCACCTTGAACCACCATATATCTCCGATCACCACCTTTGACCACCTCTTACAATTCTCACTGTCTAACATCTTCGATCACCACCTCCGGCCACCATCGACTAACACATTCGGTCACCACCTCCGGCCATCACCGGCTAACGCCTTCTGACATCACCTCTACCACCACATCCGACCACTACTATCTGTCACCTCCAACCACTAAATCAATTTCAATATATATATTAATTCAAATTAACCCAATGCATATAAACATTTGTTAAAAGTTTATTACATAAATGATTTTATCATCCAAATGATAATGTAAACTGTACCTAAAGATAACTGTAAAATTACAACAACAAAAAAAGCTTGACAATTTAGTCAACCATCTCAATCTGCACTTTATCGAGTTCTACTTTCGTGTAAGTATTCTTCTCGTTGAATTGCAAGAAAAAAATAATAATGAGTTTTAAAAAAAGGTTTTAGTAGAAAAAAATATAATACAAAAGGCAATGAAGTCTTAAGGAACTAAAAAAACAATGGGCGCAATTATATAATAAGAACAAACAATGCTTAAGGAAAATGACAAGAAGCCCCATAACAGAAACAATAAAAAAACAAGAGCCACCTCCAATCGGATCAAGAGCATCCTCTTGTCTGCACATAATCCATGGGAAACCCATGCAAGACCTATGGCAATTTGTGTGGCTCATTTCGTATAAGCCTTACCTTGAGCACTAAAATCCCATTCCACATATTCAGCTATCACTTGCAGTTCAAAAAAGATAAAAAAAAAAAAAGTGAACTCTGAGTTGATGGACAAGTTTAAAGGTGTCATTAAATTCGACAAAACAATTACGAAACTAATTTCAAACCTGAAACATAATAATTAGACTTTCCTAAGATTTAAACAATTTTTTTGATTTCATCAACTTGACAATTTTCTTTGTAAATTTTCATATTAGCACCTTGAACACATTCAACTAGAAATTGATAAATTAATCTACGTCCAATTATTAAAAATTCACAACTAAAGTCCAATGATATGTTAAAGTGTCCACAAATGGCCCAATTATTGAAAATTCAAAAAAGGAAAAAAAAAAAACCACTTTCTAAAAGCTAGTACTAGAAAGGTTGCATCAGAAACAATTTATCAAAAAAGCCTCAAATTCATCAATTCCAAAGCTAATGCCCAGAAAGGTTGCACCATAAAAAATATAAAGAATCAATGTAGGTGTAATAAACCCTATAAAAAAAAATGGCCGACTTCTCCCTAGATGACAAAAAAAGAAATCATCTTTCTTCTAGAACCCCAATTTTAAAGAATCCCCCACCAGCTCCTACTATAATTGGATTATCATAAACAATTTCAAAGACTGGTTTCTTTTTTTTCTTTCTTTGTTTTTCATTGCTTGGTTCATCTAAGTTCCCCAGGTTTTTTTTTGTTCTTCTGTTGCAGTTGAGGGAGAGAGAGAGAGAGAGAGAGAGAGAGATGAGCATGTCTTCATCCTCATTATTTATATTCACAGCTTTGGTGTTGTGGAAAATGGTAGGATCTTGCACTTGATCACCAACCTAGGTAGAAGGGCACATTTGGTATTATTCAAAAATGCCTGGGATAATATAATAGTCAAGTCTCTCCAATCTGGTGGGATTTTTTTTTTTAATCAGAAAATACACACGCGCCGCTCTCACATTTTGCACTTATCAATGTTTTAACTCCCAATATATTATTTAGAAGGCTAACATCCATAACATTGAACTAAAAGTTGGATTTGATCACGATAATCCGCTTCAGTTAGTTTTTCTAATCCCACCATTCAACAGCTTTGGTATAGTCCAAAAGGATTCACAATTCCATTCAAAAAAAGTAAAAAGAAAACATAATCTTAAGGCACCCAACCGAAAAATAGTCCAATATCATTAAACAAGACCAATTTGGGTACTCTTCCCATCTCCATGTCCTCCATTGCTATTATTGTTCCAATGGACTCAACTATTTTATTAATATTGGACTTATTCCACGCATTATCCAATCGTACGCTGCATCAAATCATTGTTCTAGCCATTGTTTAGCACTTTTAGATCTTTTACAAGCTCAACGTATGTTTGGTTTAGTTTTTGTTTGTTATTTTTTTATTTATAAAAAAATAAATGTAGATAGATGTGAAAAAAATATATTGAATGCAGTGGGAGGCCAAATATGTGGACATTTTAAGAGACTTTAAAAAAAAATTTTTAAAAACTAAGTCAAACATAGGCTTAATAGAGTTACCCATAACACCTTCTCCCTTCATTGCTTCTTTTACACAATGTATGTTCCTCCATCCTCATACAATCCCAACAACACATATTTGAGACCATGCTTCATCAATTTCCTCTACTATAATCACTAAATTTCTTCATCTTTTGTTGATGTAGCCTTTTGGTTCCATTTTCTGCTATCACCATTAGTAAGATTGGGAATGGATAATTTGCTAATAACTTATTTTACTGAAATTATTCTTATTATTTAAAGCACTTAAATTACACAAGGGTAAATAGATTTATTAGAGATCTAATAGGAGAGTGTCAAAGGGCTAAAATTTTAAAAAAAATATGTATTGAAGAAAAGATCCCAGTTCCTTCAGATATTTGAGATTGTATTATTGTGATATTATTACGGTTTTTTTTTTATAAAAAAAATGAGATTGCTCCCAAACAATAATCACAATTATATAAAGAACTGATATTATATATTGAGGGAGGATAAAAGTCAAGGGCTTAAAGTCCAGCCCGAACGAGTGGGACCAGTGCCCCAATAAGGAGGCCATCCCAAACAGGCGTTCCAGTACTCAAAAAAGCCTGAGCCAACTGTTGTTCGGTCCATATGAATTCGGCCCACCCCAGAAAGGGGCAATCCGGACCAAGAGGAGCCCATGTCGGCCACAGAGAGAAGAATAATCCTGTAAGTTTCCTTCCTTAGCACGATCCTGTCAAATCTACAGGATGAAAACAAATCTACAGGATGGATGAGAACAAATCATATCTACAAGATAGAAAACAATTCCTGACTAATAGGAGGTAGAATCCTAAGAGGATTCAGCCTCCATTAGTCTTGACCCCTATATAAAGCAAGGCACCCCAAACCACTAAGTACGCAATTCTTAGCCCAAGCTCTTGCCTAGAAACCTCTCTGAGAGATATCTAACTTAAGCGTCGGAGTGCCTCCCGGTCACACCCGGCCAGTAGGCGCTAACGGTGTTCTTGGTGGTTGCAGGAGTTCGGCAGTGGAGTAAGGAGCATCCGGTGAGTTCGGCGACCAGGAGTCTGGCCCATATTCTGTTCGGGGTCATCATTATTGGGCTAGTTTACCTGGTCCTGATTGTGCCGAACAGGCCCCAACCAGTTTGTACCGCGCCCAATTTGGCGCCGTCTGTGGGAACGACGATCTCGAACCAACGGACTCATGAGCCAAACTTCGACGGGATTCACTGGAAGCCGTACCAGGGGAGATATCCCCCAAAGATCCATCCATGTCATCCTAGAAAGGCCGAGGGCCCCCAGAATCCCCTCAGAAGTACGAACACGAAGGGATGAAACCTCTCACAATGGGAAGCAGTTGAGCTACTCAACTACCAGTTCTAGAGGAGAAAGACCTTCTCCCCCATCTTCAAGAAACAGAGATAGACTGGAGGAGAGACTGGCTAGGCGGGATAGGATCATCAACAATCTGGAAGAGAGAATGGAGCAACGTGACAGGGAGATTGATGAACTTAGGCCACTGATCCAAGGGGGGCAGGAGGCCCGAAGGGAGCCGCGTGTAAGGCAAAGAGAAATTCCTAAACCAGAAGAGATCGAGCGTAGTCCGGAGTCCTACAACCTAAGTCACCCTCAGAGGCGGAGGCTCAAAGAACCTGAGGTAAGCTTAAGGAGTTCCAAAACCGTCAAAACAGAATCAGTTCGGCCAAGCCATGAAAGGGTTTCTTGGACCGAACTGGATCCAAACCAAGATCTACGACTCTGGTCGGAAAAAAGGATGGATTCTCGATTGCAGCATGGCAGTGGCCGAACAGCCCAGGACGTGGCAAGGAGGGCCCTTGAACAGATTTCGGTGTCACCGTTGGCCGAAGTCATAGAGAATGCTGATTCACCTCGCAAGTTCTCTCCACTAAAGTTTGAGATGTACGATGGGAAGACAGATCTAAAAAATCATGTTCGGCAGTACAGACAAGCAATGGCGCTCTGGAGTGGGAATGATGCCCTCCTCTGTCGCATGTTCCCATCCAGCCTGGGGGACAGCCCTCTGTTGGTTCCACAAGTTGCCGCCTCGTTCCATAATAAATTGGCAGCAATTGGCTGAGTCCTTCACTGCTCGATTCATAACTAACAGTAAACAGCCGAGGAATTTTGACACGCTACTGGCCCTACGAAAGAGTGATGGAGAGACAATTCGGGAGTACGCTCGGCAATACTGGGAGACCTATAATGAGATTAAGGACTGCACTGATCAACTTGTTGTAGCATCCTTCAAGATTAGGCTACCTCTCCAAAGTCGTTTGAGACAATTCCTCACCAAGAAGGCCGTTTTCACCATGTCCGAACTAATGGTGAAGATAGAGTAGCATGCAAAGGTGGAGGAAGACATAGGCCAAGCTGAACAAAGTATGGCCTCAGTAAAGCAGCCAGAGAAGAGGGAAAAAGGCCGAAAAGACCAGAAGTCCAAGAAGCCATCCCAGGAGAAGAGGGAGTCAGTGGCTTACCAAGCCGTACAAACGATATTCAAGGAGCCCCAGCATAAACTCTTAGACCAGATCAAGGACAAGCCTTATTTCCAGTGGCCTCCAAAGTTAATGGGAGATCCGAACAGACGTGATCAGAAGAAGAAGTGCCACTATCACCGAGATCATGTCCACCTGACTAGAGAATGCAGGACCTCCAAAAGGCACTTGGAGGACTTGGTACAAGCAGGGCATCTGCTTGAATTCATTGACGCCGAAAAGACTGCTTGGGAAGGGAGAAACTGTGAACAAGACCAGAGGCCCGAACAAGGTGATGCTCCACTCGGCGTAGTGAAGATGATCCATGGCACCGTAGAGCCGATCACCTGATCAACTGTTTGACATCAGGCCAGGACCATTGCGCATGCCCTGAAGATGGATGAGGGGAAACGGCGAAGAACAGAGGGAGATTCCAGCCAAGGCCAGCCCAAGGGGATCAGCTTCTCAGTGGAAGACCTTGAAGGGATTCATCGACCTCATAATGACGCCTTGGTTCTAACACTGCACATTGCCAATTACGATGTAATGCATGTGCAAGTAAACCAAGGGAGTTCGGTGGACATCATGTACTGCAGCCTATTCCAGAAGCTAGGACTGAAGGATTCTGCACTCAAAGGTTGCGTGACACCCTTGATCGGCATTGGCACAGATCTAGTATGGCCAGTTGGACGGATTACAGTACCAGTAAAGGCAGGGCCCATAACGGTAAACACTGAGTTCTTAGTTATCAATCAACCTTCTTCTTATAATGCAATTGTAGGTAGGACATGGATTCATAGTCTGGAAGCAGTACCCTCAACCTACCATCAATTCTTAAAGTTCCAAGTGGGCTAAGAAGTAGTTGAGATCAAAGAAGACCAACACGCAGCGAGACAGTGTTTCCTAGCAACATTAAAAAGTCCCGAACAATATCCAGAAGTGAAAGCTGTCGAGGTGGAAGATAGCCCCACGATCTATGACTATAGCCGAATAGCCGAGGAGAAGATGGTCGAGGATCTCTGGAAACTTGTTATCACCCCGGAGGACCTAGATCAGTTCTTCTTGCTCAGGACCGGTTTGGCCGAACAAGAAGAGACCGAACTGGTTGAATTCTTAAAAATAAATAGAGAAGTCTTCACATGGACGCCATACGAGATGCTACGGATAGATCCCACAGTAATCAGCCACTAATTAAATGTGGATCCCCAGAACAAGCCAGTAGTGCAGAAGCCAATGAAGTCAGCACCACATCATGCAGAGGCAGTGGTGGAGGAAGTTCATAAACTAAAGGAATCTAGGGCCATCAAGGAAGTTCACTACCCAACTTGGTTGGCAAATACCGTCGTAGTTAAGAAGAAGGATGGAAGGTGGCGAGTCTGTGTTGACTTCACCGATCTCAACAAGGCCTGCCCTAAAGACTATTTTTCTCTTCCCCAATAGACCAGCTCGTCCATTCAACGGCAGGGCATGAAAGGATGAGTTCCTGGATGCCTACAGAGGATACTATCAGATTTCTATGTACCCCCCAGACATGGTGAAGACAGCATTTATCACTCCTCGAGGAACATATTACTATAAGGTAATGTCATTTGGGTTGAAAAACGCTGGTGCCACTTATCAAAGGCTTGCAACAAAAATGTTCAGCGACCTGATCAGCAAAACCATGAAAGTCTACATAGATGACATGGTTGTAAAGACTAAGCATGCGAACAAGCATCTTGAGGATCTAAGAAAGACATTCAAAATCCTCAAAGCTTACAAGCTAAGGCTTAACGCCTCAAAGTGTGCCTTCGGGGTCAGTTCGGGGAAAT
>JAULJZ010050194.1:0-14072 GCA_032270985.1 Heliamphora pulchella
CTCAAGGAAAAGTCTAACACATTTTCAGTGTTTAAATCCTTATATTTGAGATTGAATAACGAGTAGGAAAGAAAAAACCAGCCTATCATAAGAATCAAATCAGACCATGAAAGAGAATTTGAAAATTCTAAATTTTCTATGTTTTTGTGATGAATATGGAATACAACATAAATTCTTAGCACCACTGACACCGCAACAGAATGGTGTAGTTGAGCGAAAGAATCGGGTAATCTAGGAGATGGCCAAAGTTATGCTTCATGGGAATTTTGAGGACTTGCAAGTAACTGGTCAAGATTTGATCGATTCATCTTGTCAGGGTTGTATAATAAAAATCATGTTTTGGTTTTTGGTATTTAATTTTATTTATTAATAAAATTAATTTTTTTGTTCATTTTATGAGAATCTTTATGAGTATATGTATGCGTTTTATTATTTATTTAATGTTATGTATAAATTTCTTTGATTTTACATTGTATTTAATCAGGTGTGCAGAATTTGACTTACACATAGAAGACCAGATTATCGATTTTTGCAAAATATCAGTTTTTAGTTCAAGTCTTAGATGAAATTGGGCACACCATCAGAACGGCTGAAGCACAATGTTTTAGTAGATCTGTCTTGATTACGGAAAATGAAAATTATTTTGACAATTGTTCCGATTCATTGTGCTAGTACACATTGTATGTATTGAATAGGACCACGTTTGGATAATTAATTTTATACAAATCATATAAATTAATTTACACCCTAAGGTTATTGTCAGTGCTTGTACTCTTAATCCCAAAATAATTATTATACATGCATATTTAATGTTCACTATTTTGACTCATTAAAAGGCCCGATCTTTTACGGGTTAATAATTCTGATAAGTTGAATAATGGTCTTAATTATATGATGGATATTAATTATTAACGGAATCCACGTCTCGTGATCGGGATTGATGATACCCTATTGAGAAAAATTATAAGTTTTGACCGTGCCAAAGCCTACAGGTAGATTTTATAATCTGGCATTTCAAATAAGTTAAACAGAAGGTCTTAAGGATATTTTGAAGAAGTCAATAAAATAAAAATGATAGTATTTTAATCTAATCGGTAGGTAACTATAATCTTAACGTAGAAGAGAATTAATAAGCATTTAATAATCTGAGCTCGAATATTTTATTTTTGAGAATGCTAGGAATACAATTATAATTTTTTTGATGAATGAATTATAATTTATATTTTTATGAAATTACTACTGGGTTGAGGTAGGATTTCATAATTACATTAGGAATTCACGTCTTATTTACTCCACCGGTCCCTGCTGTAACTTATAAAAGTACAGTTATAAACCTTAGCCACCATATTTAGTTAATCTGTCTTCATGACTAGGGTTTTCACGTTTTGAAAACCTAGGTCTAGTCAATTAGGGTTTGAAAAACACAAAGAATCGTGATCTTGGCATTTAGGCATACAGCTACAAGACTTGATTGGAGATTAAACTGCTAGTCAAAACCCGCGACGGTTTATAAACTAAAGTTTGTTGTAGAAAATGAAATCAAATCAGACAGATTTCACAGGTATGATTATGTTCTAACTTTGGGAGTCATACCGGATTTATATTTTTTATGGTTCGTATGAGACCCAATTCCTTTTAATTTTTGTAATGTATATATGTGACGTGTTGGTTATCAATTTTATCGTTATAGAAAAACATGTTTCTACATGCTTTATACATGTGTTAGCTTAGAGTGCATGTGTGTTTTAATCCTAGTCCTGCCAGGCATTGCGGCAAAACATCGATTTGCTTTCTCGGCAGGACCGCTCGATCGGTCCTTAGACCACTCGAGCGGTCTATCTGCGTGTGGTGTTTAAATGCCAACTCATGGCCTTGGTTCTCGCATTGAGGCTTCTCTTTTTAAGTTTCTCTCTCTCTCTCTCTCTTGTAAGAAAAATCAAAACCTTAGCCTTCGCTCTAGCTTTTGGCTTGCTTCGAGTCTGATTTTTGGTGTTGAGATAGTTGATCGTTGATATCCTCGTTGTGGGCTTCATGTTCATCTGAACATAATCTTGTTTTGGCGACTTTGGTTTCTTGCCGGTGTTTAAAGCGTCGAATTTTTAACTCTCTAAGATAGAATTCTAGACTATCTTACTTTAAAATGGTGCTACGTGTGATTTATACGTGCTTTCACCATTTTAAAATGCTTTAAATGTTGAACTTTGTATTTAAACCTTGTTTGGTTGGATAAAAAGCATGTTATGCATTTTTATGATTTATTACAAAGTTAGTAGGCGAGTGTGTCCGTGGTTTTTAAAAATATGAGTTTTAAAATGTTTCGGTTGGGATGATGGAAACATTTTGAAAATGTTGGTCGATCTTCATGGTTATATAGACGGCATGGCTGAATGCCTTTGGACATTTTGTACAAGGCATGTGACATCCCGTTCTCCGGGCACGTCGGGATATACATAAATATAAATAAAGGGATATTCTAGCCATTTATTGATATTTACATATGTTAGTTATTACATCATAAAGGAGTTCTAAACCGTTCAAAAGTACATAATTATTATAGTTTCACCAAGAAATTTCAAAAATTACACTAAGCGCGAGAGAACTGAATATAAGCACAAAAATAGAAGTCTCGACTCCTCAGAATGCATCAGCGGGATCCACGTGCTCTTGGAACTCACCTTGTTCTTCCAACTCTTCTTCTCCCTCGGAGATGACTTCCTCCAAGAACTCTTCCTCATCTGTGGCACCAATGCCACGAGCCAAGGCCCAGAAGCAAAACACTCTAACCTTCTAACTAATCTCACGGCACAATTTAATAAACATGTGTGTATGAAATGCAGATGCCCAACTCAAAATCCACCCAAATTATAATAGAAATTCCACGCCGAGAATCACCAGAGTAGACTTTCACCGGTAATTGATCACCACAGCCATCATCGCGCCTCGTTGTGAATAGTAAACGTGGGCCTTGGCTTCATGCCTTAGCTATTTTACTCAATGTTAACGGTGTGGAGTCCGCGCCGTACTCCAGGCCAACAAATATAATCATCCATCCTTATCCGGGCCACCCAATTATCAGCCACCCTTATTCGGGCCACCCAAATTCAATAAACCATCAATCAGTCATATCAGACATTTATCATGTAGTTTGTCCCACCTTAATGCTCGTGATGCACTGGTGTCCACCCGAAAGTCTAAGCAATCGAAATCAGAATACTAGCGATGAACCCATGGTGCCCAACGATATCCGTAATCCATTTCAAACCTGGGGACACAACCAGGGTGTATAAACCAATTTCGTAACACCGAGGATGAACTCAGGGTGTACAAGAGGAATACATCCCAAAACATTTTTAAAAAATGGCAACCAGGGATGCCCTAGATTTAGAACCAATAAGAACAATCTCAACACAGCCCATCCCAACAATGGTTTACACAGATGGACTCCAATATGCCAGGATCCAAGAGACAATGTCAATAATGTATGGTATGGATATCAAATACAATCATCAACTAGCATGGCAAGATTCACGGTATAACGCGCAGACAATAAAGTACAAACATATGAAGCACAGGCCATAATTCTGAAGATATGATTCAAACATGATAGCATGAATTCTAAATCATCATGCATTCACTCAAAAACATTAATCAATTAATTCAAATAAATCATCATATAAAATGCGGGTCTCATAGCAAAGGGTACTCAACATACACTTAACAAATTTTAAGGCCAAAATCAAATATATAAATTAAAAGGGACGACAAAGTTTTGGGGTATCTAGACTTGGAATTAAGCTATGATTTTTATATACCATTTATATAAAATTATTTCGTACAAATCTAATATTTAACACTAAAGCCAAATCCTAAGGCAAATGGGTGAACATTTTATCCTAAGCAAAAACGGTTCAGCACTTTCTCTAGATTTTATCCAAAATTATGTTTTTGTTGCTCTCAGTTTTGAGGTATCAAACGAAGTCCAAATTAGCCCATTTTTTAATGTGTCCTAGTTTATCATGTCCCCTACAAGTTTTATGTTTAGAGCTAACGATAGTTATTTGAAACAAGTTAGACTTTCTGGCTATTTTAAAAAGTAGGTTCTGTCAGCCGCCAAACCTCAGCAGAGCCGATTTTGGACAGAGCGTTTGCAACGGTTTTGGGGTTTCATCCCATGGTTTTAAGGTCTGATTTTTGGAAAAAAAAAGTAGTTCAATATGTTAGATACAATGTTTGTGTAGACCACTTGTGGAATAGGTCACTAAAAATAGGTGTTTTGGGCTACATAAAAATATGTGACAGAATGTTCCTCGGGGGCTAAAATTCAACAGAGACTTTCAAAGGATTTTTGACCTTTCAAAACTCAATATTTTGTTCTCATTTTTGGTGAGTAGATATATATGCATGTGTTCTACAACTTTCATGTTTTGACCATGGTTCGGATCTCACTTTAAACTAGGGTTTACAAGTCGGTAGTGTTGACTGGTTTGAAAATGACACACTTTGATAAAATTGCAGTATCTTGAGTTCTAATTATGAAAATGAGTTGAAACTAACTTTGGATGAAATATAACACAAAAATATAACTCTGGATATAAAAATCATACTTAGATCAATTTTGTATATTCAGTTATGGCATTTCAAATCTCAGGACAGAAACATCAAAGTTCTCAAAAATTAAGCCTCTTAGGGTTCAAGTCCTCTACTTATGTCATGTCAAGTTTTTATTCCATTTCTTTGCATGCTTGTGTTTCAAACTTTAATATCAAGACTCCAGCACACTTATATGTCATCAAACTCAAAGATAACAATATACAACAACATCGCATATCGTTCACAAACATAATAGCCCCTAAATTCCAACTACGATGCCTTTCCGATTTTGATTTCCGTTCTTCATCTTTAGAGTGTTTAAAGGGATGGGTTGAGGGATATTTTGAGGGATATTAGCCACAAGGTTTAGAGGTTTTCATTACTTGTTTTGAGAGGCCAAAGAAGGGTAATGGGTTGATAAGGACTTAGCTTTAAAATCATGGTCTCCGAAGGCCCCTTTCTTGAATCCCTCCTTCTTCATCTACTTCTTTCTTCTCTCAAACTCCCAAGGACCCTCAAGAACCATTAAAATCTGGTCTTTCTTCCTCCCTCTCCACCGAAATATTCAAGGGGATGAAGGCGTTTGGGCTTAGCTTATATAGAAAGTGCTAGGGAACAAGGTAATTAATTAAAGGTACTTTTTTGTTTCCTTTCTTCCTCACACATCACATGGGCTCATTAGTGTAGTTCAAGTTGTTAGGGGACAAAATCAGATTTTTAGGAGGCTAAACACAGATAGGGTCAGTTTGGGGGGACAAAAATTTGATCCCCCATCAATCAAGGAATTTTTCTTGGTTTTTGTGCCCCTATTATGCAAGAAAATGCATTAAAAGTTAATTTGATGTATCTTTTTGATGTCTTTTTCTACTGAGACTTATTCTTTTAATATGTTTATGAGAAATATAGTATTTCTATGTATTATCATAGTTTTCATAGCAATTGATTAAATAGATGTAGTCTTTTAAGTCAAATTAAGTTGTTTTGGCAATATATGACTTTTTGACTTATTTTGTAATGTATAAACTTCTTAATGATTTGTTTACTTTTTTCGGCCTATAACATTATATTATTATGTATATTACTTGTTCAACAAGTATTGGATCATTATAATGCTTAATTTAATACATTTATCATCATTTTAAGTTAAAAAGAAAGCAAAAAGTTATTTTTTGGCACACTTCCCACGGTGGTCTACCACTAAGGGGCATTTTTGGTATTTTTGATGTTATTTTATCTTTTACCAGTTAATTGTACTTAAATCCATGATTTAGGGTATCCATATGTCAAAATTTAGATTTTTAAGACTTTTTGTTGTACTAGGGGCCAAACCGTCATTTTACCCTATTTATGAAGATTTTTGATTTTTAATTCATTATTTCATGATATTTACATAATTTTGAATGTTAGGAGACTCTCCGGGTGTTAAGGTATTGCTGCCTGAGTTTTGGACCTTTTTGGGATTTCTGGGTCGAACTTAGGGTTTTTGATTCGAGTTAGGGTTTTGAATCTCTTTCGTGTTCTATGGTCTCGTGGACTATCCGTCACTAACACTTAGGGTTGGGCTGAGTCTTTTGACGGATCGTTATCAATCGGGTTGTTACAACTAGGGTCTATATCGGGTCGTTACAAACTACCCCTTTAAACAAATTTCGTCCCCGACGTTTCGCCTTGTACTTCATCGTATGGAAGGTTAAGGATGATTTACTATCATTGTGCCTTCTCGTTCTGGAAAATTGTGTTCTATTTACTTGAGTCGTTCTTTATTGCGAGTGTGGATAAGGTCGAGCCCATATGTTCAGCACTTAGAGTAATGGTTGTTTTGTTCTATTAACATCTTAAACTTATTACTACCAAACTTTCAAGGACCATGACACATAATCAACTAGCCCAAAAAGTTTACATTTCTGTCACGTCAATTAGCCTCTCCCCCTTGATTGTTACTTCTACTTCTGTTGGGTCTACTTGAATTTCTTCTCCAAATATAACATGACCTAAAAACATCACCTGGTCCAACTAAAACTAACACTTTCCAAGTTTTACATACAACTTGTGCTTTCTCAAGATCTTCAAAGAATCTTCAATTATTTCCTGTGTTCCTCTTCACTCCGGGAATATAACCGAATATCGTTTATCAACACAATTACAAATTTGTCTTGAAAGCTTCTAAACACCCGATCCATCTCGTCCATAAACACAGCACGTACATTCGTTAACCGAAAAGGCATCACCACAAATTCATAATGCTCGTAACGAGTCCTAAAGGCAGTCTTGGGTATATCTGACTCCTGCACTTTCAATTTATGGTATCATGACCCCAGTCTATCTTTTAGAACACGTTAGCTCCAAAACATAACTTACATCGAGTACAAATTCCACAAGCAATCATACGTCTCTAAACTAGCCCACCACCGGAATAGATTTTGAACAATTTTCACTTCTGTTTGGAAAGATTGTTACTCTACCAAAAACGTGCTCATTGCCATATTCCAACGTACATCAAAGACTACTTCCCAATCGACTAACGACTATTAACTCAAAATCACATCACCACTTTATGTTGGACTACTCTAGCCTTACGACAATCATGATTAATACTGCCACTTGAACCTAATGAGTCACTAGGGCTAAACATACCACACAAATTAAACGCTCTCCAGGTATATGCTGTGAGACCTTGTACCGCTTTATTCTTTATATATATACATGTTGATCTATTTTTTTCATATTATGTATATCATCGATGCATGGTTTATGCTTTAGAGTTGTAGAATAGCATGTGTAGATGTGTTTTACGCTTTCTCGGACCTTGTCTAGGCTTGTTGGGATGGTTTGTGGGTTGTAAAACCGAAGCATAAACCAGTACGCTTTTGCCTTGAGGTTCGGTCGACTAGAGGGGTTGGCCCAGTCGGCTTCAGTCGACCGAACCTAGTTTTTCTAGTTCGGTCGACTGAACAGGGGAGTTTAGTCGACTGGACAGTGGCGGTTTAAGAGTTCTGGAGTTTTGGAATTCCTTTAGTCGACTGAATGGACCACTTCAGTCGACTGGACCGTGGTTTTTGACGAGCCTATAAGTATTCCAGGGGCTATGACATTTGGGAAAAAGCTTTTTCTTCCATTCTCTCTACCTTCTCTCTACAAATTTGTATTGACTGAGCCAAGTTTTCGACGATCAACTTGTGGATCCCTGCTATTCACGTTGCTAGCTTCGTGTTCGATCGATTAGATTCTTTTTTCTACATGGTTCGAATTTTGAGGCTTCGAGTTTCGACTCACCGAGGTAGGTTCCTAGACTATGTTATCTTTAAAGGGTGCTACACGCGATTTTATGCTTTTCTATCGGTTAAAAATGCCTACATAGCATAATGAATGTTTTAAACCATGTTTATACGGATAGAAAGCTTGTTTTATGTTTTTCTTAGTATATTACATGTGATGGGACGTATGGGTTTGGTGAGAGAAACTTTTGGGGTTAGACTCATGGTGTTGCAGGTTTGGTGAGAGGAACCTTGATGGGTTGGACTCACGCGTGTGTTTTTGGTTTTGGTGTGATAATCAAAAAGGACCATATGATCTTCGAATCTTGTTAACTTGGGCATGAGTTGCTCCTCGGTGAAAGACCAAAAAACTGTGCAGAATGCATTTCTTTACCCGCCGACTAGTGAACCGGGAAAGGACGTAGATCGTGTCGGGGTATAGAAGGTTCCGTTACTCATGGGGCCTATGTGGCCCGGTGCATGGTAGTGTTACTTGGGTCTATATGCCCACTCGGTATCGGTGCCTAGATTTTGAAACCATGAGATGGTAGAATCACTTGGGTGTGGCAGTGATTCGTGTGTGTGCGTGCGTGTGTTCGCGTTGATAGTTTGGGGTTTTCTGTGGTAAAATCATTTACTTTATGCTATGTGATTGCATATCCTGCTTTATTGCATCATAGTATGTTTTTATTGGGCTTCGGCTCACGTAGTGGGATTTGTTAAAACCTTTTCAGGTGTTGATGATCATGAGAAGTTGATCTAGCTGTGCCGTGGTGGTTGGAAGACTAGTGTATAGTTTTTCCTTTTGTTGTAAGATATATCTCACCTATTTCTAAAGAGGCATGTTTTGTAAGCCTTGAGGCTCTATTTATAACTGTATGAGCAGGTTGCATGTAATCCTGAGAGTGAACCTGGGGTACTCTTTTATTCCAACACTGTATTATTTTGGATGGTTGTTTATCAGTAAAAGTTTGATCTTTTATAAACTAGTGGTTTGTTGGGTGTTTCACGTGACCCTGGATTTTGGGGTGTGACAACATGGTATCAGAGCTCTGGGTTCGAATACCTAAGTGCCGTGGGAAGAGGGTGCATCACCCGGTGAGGATAGCTATATATGCTTGCTTGCATGTGTTTAAGTGTTTTGATAACATGCTGATAGTTTGTTAAGCATGATGGTTGATGTATATGTGGGTATAGAGGTTGGGTCTCGGGATGAATTAGCCTTGCCTTTGGGCGTTTGGATTAACAAATTTGGAAGCCAAATTAGAAACGCGTTTGGCCGACGTGTATTCTAGACAAGAATCTGAATAGGTTATCCAGATTGACACATTCGTGTTGTTGGCTCTCCTCGGTATGTGAGACGTGTTTATGGAGTCTTAAGTGGCTATGTGTTAGCATGTTCATGTGTGTTATGCTTTCATGTTAGTAACATCATGCTATAGGAAAGCTTATCTTGTTGTCTTGCTTTTATATATAGAATTATGTCCACGCAGGGATGGGGTCGGGGTTGTGGCCGAGGCCGTGGTCGAGGTCGGGCATATGTTCAGGTTTCGAAGGAGGGAGACATTCATGCCCCACAGAAATAAGTGGGCAGTGCTGATGTCATACAGGAAATGCCTACTACCATGAGAGCGATGGTTGAGGCATCCAAGGCCAGAGTGAAGGCTCCTGAGCCAAGGGCTTCTGTGGATATGAGGGAATTCCAGCGGTTGGATCCTTTGACCTTTTCTGGGGAGCCAGACCCCAAAGTTGCTACCGAGTGGTTGGAAGTGACCACAACCATCTTTGAGACGCTGGATATCAAGGAGGATGCTTTGCGGGTGAAGTTGGCAGCGTTACAACTGTTGGAAGATGCTAGGGAGTGGTGGAAGTTTGCCAAGACCACAGTGGATAACACGTGGGCTACTTTCACGAGAGTCTTCTTGGAGAAGTACTTCCTGAGATCTTCGAGGGAAACATACCGGGAGGAGTTTCTTTCTCTCGTCTAGGGGACCTTACTATGGTTCAGTACGAGGTTAGATTCGTGAATCTGTCGCGGTTCGCAGCTGAGATGGTAACTACAGTGGAGTTGCGCACTAGGAGGTTTGAGAGGGGCTTTTCGACCCGCTATCAAGGATAGGATTGCAGCTTTGGGTTTGGAGGTGTACATCGCGCTGGTGGAAGCTGCCATTCGAGTAGAGAACTCACTGACAAAAACCCACAGAGTTAGAGAGAGTAAGAACCAACAGAAAGATGGGGGTATACAGTTCCAGGGGTACGGGAAAAAGCACCAATGGTCATCTGGACCGAGTTCCCGTTCAGTGGGATCATACCAGCCGTAGTCTTCTACGCCTGCACCTTCAGTAGCCTCTACAGGAAAGCCAGAGCAGAGAGAGGTCACGTGTTATCGATGCAGACAGTTAGGGCATCGTTGATATGAGTGCCTATTGAGGGGCCCGATTTAGGGTTCAGTGCCTGCACAGTTGCAGTTGCAGTCATAGTCACAGGAGAGAGAGCCACTTATGTGTTATGAGTGTGGTAAGTCTGGACACATTTGTAGACACTGTCCCTAGGGAGGGAATGTTCAAAGTGCGATGGGAGTGCCACCTGTTTCATCTGCCCAGAGGCGAAAGGCTCCGCAACAACCTATGGCTCAGATGTCTAGGTTTGTAGAGGGAGGTGCTTCAGCACAGTCAGCGAGGCAGCTGACGGCTCAGAGTTACAGTGAGCAGACCAGACCACCAAAGGCTAGGGCATATGTTCTTACTGATCACAGTGCTTCCAAAGCACCAGTTGCATCTGATGCTGCAGCTACGTCATCTATGATCAGAGGTACTCTTCTAGTTTATAGATCATGGGCTAGTGTTCTCATCGACACAGGAGCATCACATTCTTTTATATCTTTTGCCTTTGCATCTGCATTTGGGCTGGAGATAGACTCGTTAGGTAGTGCATTGAGTGTAGAGACTCCAGTCAGTGGGAATGTGGTGTTGAGCAGAGTTTGCAGATCCTGTGAGTTAGAAGTCGCCGGTCATTGTTTAGAGTTTGATTTCATCATTCTAAACATGACAACATTTGATGTCATCCTAGGGATGGACTAGTGACTGCCTACTGTGCCTTTATAGATTATGAGCGACGGAGGGTATCGATCTGTACACTAGAAGGTGACTGCTTTTACTTTGTGGGTGACCGGGATGAGGGCTTAGTGTTTATGCCCGGTGTGGCTCGGGTACGAGGGAACTTGGGTTTCCTCTTTTCTGCTCTCAGGTTGGATGAACCAGTGGGGTTCGAGGGGTGCTACCCCCTGTGGTGTGCGACTATCCAGATGTCCTTCCTGACGATCTGTTTGAGTTACCACCTAGCCGAGATGTGGAGTTCTCCATTGATCTTGTTCCGGGAGAGGCTCCCATCACTATGCCATCGTATCGCTTTCCACTGGCTGAGTTGTGAGAACTCAAGGTGCAGTTGCAGGAGTTTCTTGACAAGGGGTTTGTGCGGTCTAGTACGTCTCCATGGGGAGCTCCAGCTCTTTTTGCGAAGAAGAAGGATGGATCCTTGAGATTGTGCATTGATTACAAGAAGATGAACCAGGTAACGATGAAGAATAAGTACCCTATGCCTAGGATTGATGATCTGTTTGATCAGCTGAGGGGATCACGTTGCTTTTCAAAGATTGACTTGAGGTCAGGATATCACTAGCTGAGGATTAGAGACGAGGACATAGCGAAGATCGCCTTTCGGACTCGTTATGGTCACTACGAGTTTCTGGTCATGCCGTTCGGTTTGACGAACGCCCCTACGACATTTATGAGTTTGATGAACTGTATCTTCCACCCTTATCTGGATAGTTTTGTGGTGGTATTCGTAGATGACATTCTGATCTATTTACCTATGAGGGAGATGCATGAGGAGTGTCTGCAAGTTATCTTGCAGCTTCTGAGAGAACAACGCTTATATGCGAAGTTCGAGAAGTGCAAGTTCTGGATGTCAGAAGTGAGATTCCTTGGACACGTGGTGTCGAAGGATGGGGTATCAGTGGACTCGTCAAAGACTGATGCTGTGATGGATTAGAAGGGACCGAAGAATGACTTTGAGATCCGCAGTTTTCTGGGTTTGGCAGGTTACTATCGGTGGTTCGTCAAGGATTTCTCTAGGTTGGTAGCACCCATGACACATCTGATGCGGAAGGGAGTTATATTCGTGTGGAGTGAGTCCTGTGAGTCAGCTTTCCAGGAGCTGAAGAGGAGATTGACCAGTGCGCCAGTGTTGATTATTCCAGAGCGAGGTCTGGGGTATACAGTGTATTGTGACGCATCGCACAAGGGGTTGGGTTATGTATTGATGCAGGGAGGTAATGTTGTAGCCTACGGCTGGCGACAGTTGAAGACACATGAGAAGAACTACCCGACTCATGATCTGGAGTTGGCAGCCGTGGTCTTCGCCTTGAAGACATGGTGGCATTATCTATATGGTTAGCATTTTGAGGTTTTCTTTGATCACAAGAGTTTAAAATACTTATTTTTGTAGAAAGACTTGAATCTTCGCCAGCGATGATGGATGGAGTTGTTGGGAGACTTTGACTTTGATTTGCAGTACCACCCGGGAAAGGCAAATATCGTGGCTGACGCACTCAGTAGGAGATCCCATGGTTCGTTAGCTATTGTGGCTATACGAGAATGGGGTATGCTTGGAGATGTTGGGGAGTTTGATCTGTGTCTCCGAGAGACAGGGAGAGGTGCGACCTTATATTCAGTAACTTCACAACCCGCATTAGTTGCACGTGTGTTAGAGGCTCAGTGAACTGATCGGGAAGCTCAGATGATACGGGACCACATTGCTAGTGGGAAGGATATAGCAGGACGGACGGTGGGTTCAGATTAGAGTTTGAGGTTAATAGGGAAATTATTTGTGCCAAAGTCGTGCCGTGATGAGGTGCTACATGAGTTTCATCATTCACGTCTTGCAGTGCATCCAGGAGGCACGAAGATGTACCACGATTTGCACTGTCAATTCTGGTGGACGGGAATGAAGAGGAATGTGATCCGATTTGTGTCTTGGTGTCTTACATGTCAGTAGGTAAAGGTGGAACACTAGAGACTGGCAGGATTGCTACAACCATTGCTTATATCAGAGTGGAAGTGGGAGAATGTCACAATGGATTTCGTATCAGGCCTTCCACGATGACCGAAGGGACATGATGCTGTTTGGGTTGTGGTTGATAGGTTGACGAAATCTGCACACTTGCTCCCTATTCGAGTGAGAGATCTAGTGAACAGGTTGAGTAGATTGTACATCCGGGAGATAGTTCGACTACACGGAGTACTGGTGACTATTGTTTTTGATCGAGACCCGCGCTTTACAATGCGCTTTTGGCAGAGTCTTTAGGCGGCCTTGGGTACTAGCTTGACTTTGAACACATCTTTTCACCCACAGACCGACGGTCAGC
Source organism: Heliamphora pulchella (assembly GCA_032270985.1). Lineage (NCBI taxonomy): Eukaryota > Viridiplantae > Streptophyta > Magnoliopsida > Ericales > Sarraceniaceae > Heliamphora > Heliamphora pulchella. Next base: position 13,270 of record JAULJZ010050194.1, read on the forward strand.
CTGAGAGGACCATCCAGATTTTGGAGGACATGTTGAGAGCTTGTGTGCTTGATTTTCGGAGTTCTTAGGAGGATCATCTATCATCGGCAGAGTTTGCATACAACAACAGTTACTAGTCCAGTATTGGGATGACACCGTATGAGGCTTTGTATGGTAGGTCATGTAGGTCGCCGGTGTGTTGGACAGAGGTGGGTGAGACCACTGTTTTGGGACCCGACTTAGTACGAGAGATTACAAAGCAGATTGTAGTGATTCGTCAGCGTCTGGTGACAGCTCAGAGCCGTTAGAAGAGTTATGCAGATCAGAGGACGAGACCTTTGGAGTTTGTAGTAGGAGATCACGTGCTTCTGAAGGTCTCGCCACGTAGAGGGTTGATGAGGTTTGGCCGTAGCGGGAAGCTATCACCACGTTTTGTTGGGCTATTTGAGATCCTGGAAAGGATTGGCGTACAAGCATACCGTCTGGCCTTGCCACCTCAGTTAGCATCTGTGCACAACGTCTTTCACGTTTCTATGCTTCAAAGATATGAGCTTGATCCTTCACATGTGTTAGATTGGGCTGAGCTACTGGTTGATGAGGATATCACGTAAGAGGAACGTCTAGTGAAGATCCTAGATACGAAGGAGCAAGTGTTTCGGGGGAGAACGATTGCTTATGTTAAGGTTCAGTGGCTTCATCACAGGGTTGAGGAAGCGACTTGGGAGTTTGAGTTTGGGGTTCGTGCTGGATACCCGAAGTTGTTTACCTCGTGACCTTGTAGTGAATTTCGGGGGCAAAATTCCTTAAGGGGGGAGAGTTGTGAG
>JAULJZ010050216.1:0-14071 GCA_032270985.1 Heliamphora pulchella
CAACAACTTCGAATGAATTATTGTTTTCAGACTCATTAGGGATTTCAAATTTATCCTACAATTATAAAAAGTGAATTCACTCATCAAATCAAATTAACAATATTTAAAGCATAAGAAAGATATTGCAAAATTGGCGATTATTACCTGAACATCTTGGATGATGGCAGCTTTATCTGTAAGGTTGACATCATGCCAACTATATTTAAAGCTCTGAGTAGGACACATCCGCCTTATTTGTACTCCCAATTCATTGGCAATTATGGTAGCATTTTTCCCACAGAATGTCCTCATTTCCTCTAGAATAGAAACTTGAAGCTTAAACTCGCCATTGTGAGCAATCAATTGAATTACTCTTTTTCCACGAATAGGTCCCCTCACACGCTTTGACATGGTCACACCTGTTAAAAGAATAAGAAAGTTGCAAATTACTAAAAATGAAAAAAAAAATTCATAATATACAACAAACAAATAAAAATTAGCTTACCTATGCCACTTTGTTGTGTCTGAGGAGATGATGTATCAAGCGTAGGAGGAGATGGTACATCAATTGCCGAAGGAGATGGTGCATTCGGTACCTCAGCTATTGATGGAGATAGTGTATTTGATATTCCAACGGTTGATATTGAGTGCCCCCTTATCTTTCTTGGAGGCATAATGCAATGAAAATGGAGAAAGAAGTAATCTAGACAATAAGACACAAATGCAGCAAACTTGTAAATCTGTTTACAGTTTGCACCAAAAAAATGCAGCAAATCAAATGCAATGATAAAAATGCAACGTGAAATGTGTAAACATCAGCTTGAAAGGGTGAAAATTAGCTTGAAAAATGCAACAGCTACAGCTGTTGAAAGCTTACTGCTACAACTGGTGGTAGCTCACTAACTTCTCAAATAAAATATAGTGGCAGCTCACTAACTTCTTAAACAAAATACCAAATAGATTTAGAAACAAAAAAAGTTAGGAATTGACCATATATTTGCTTCAACTCAGAACACAACAGTTTCCTACCCAAATTATCTTTGCAATTAAGGCGTTTTCATTCTCTTTATAAGTTCTTCACGCAAGCAGTTATAGTAAGATAGAAACATGAGGAATTCTCTTATCAGGGACTCAAGAGAAATGAAAATGGAAATAGTAACAAAATGTATGTATGATGATTTATTCATCTTGTTAAAGACAAATTATAGAAGAGAAAAAAGAGAAATTCGGGCATAAATATGTAAATGTACTAAATCTAACACCACTTAACAATCTGGTCATGGAAGCCTTAGGAAAGACCTCCAATCACAAACATAAACTGACAAAAAAAAAAACAGCAGTCCACTTCATTAACCAATTTCAGATGATTACATATATTTGCTAGCCAATTTCACTAACCAGACTTTGTTCAAGAGTTATGTTTCGTGTACCAATTTCACTAACCCAAAGAGCATGCTATTAAACTTAACAGAGCAAGCTATCCTCTCAAGAATATGCATTCAGCTGAGTTTCGATAAAAAAGAATTCTTTTGTAACAGAACTGAAGAAAGAAATAGTACTAGAGAATCCATAAGAACAACTAGCTAAATAGCTAGCCAAAATGTCAAAAGGTTATTTTACCTAGCCATTTTTACTGAAATTGATGATAACAAAGGTTTTTAGATTACATTAATGTCATATTTCAATAGTTATTCCTAATTCATGAATCAAATACTAGGTGAAAGAATTAGCCTCCTCATATAACATGTAAGATTATTTTTTTAACTAATCCCAAATAGGACAAACAATGACTTGTACTAATTTCTAACCCACAGTTATATTCATGAATGAAACATCAGAGTGGTCAATACAGCATTTTTCATGGCACAATGTTTTGATGTGATTACACTATAAAAAAGAAAAGATCAATATGAAAGGCATAGAGAAAATTTTCAAATTCCAAACAATGGATTCCATAAACATTTCTAACTAATCATTCATTAGTCTAATTTGTACAGAAGAATGGTTATGATCTAATAACGAAATCCAACCAAGAAACAAGTTACACGATAGGGAAAAGTTCAAACTAAATAATTATTTGGGATGGCGAGTTATATTCATATATCTTATAATTGTACACAAGACAAACATTTTATATTTTCAAATTCTTAGTTCAAATCCTCATAGAAACATCAAAGGAAGCCACCAAACCTTTTGTGCGACCAACATTTGGTTTGTCGCTAAAAGCCATATGCGCCAAATTTTTTTCCAGCGTTTTTTCCATTGGCGCCAAAACTTTTGGTGTAGAAAACTAGAATTGGTTGCGAAAGGTGCGTGTCAGCGATGACCGTTGTTTGGTGACCAAAAAGCCTTTTCTACGGTTGGCACCAAACCATTTGGCAACCAAATGTCAAATGGTCGCCACCGAACCTTTTGCACGACCCACATTTTGTTAGTTGCTAAAAGCCATAGGCACCAAACTTTTTTCCCGCGTTTTTTCCATTGGCGCCAAAACTTTAGGTGTCGAAAACTAGAATTGGTTGCGAAAAATGCACGTTAGCGATGAACGTTGTTTGGTCGCCAAAAAACCTTTTTTTACGGTTGGCACCAAACCATTTGGCAACCAATGTCAAATGGTCGCCACCAAACCTTTGGTGCGACCAATGTTTGTTTAGTCATGAAAAGCCATAGGCGCTAAACGTTTTTCCAACGTTTTTTTCACTAGCGCCAAAATGTTTGGTGAAGAAAACTAGAATTGGTTGCCAAAAATGAGTTATAGCGACAAAATTCATTTGGTCGCCAATTAAAGAGTTTTTTTGTAACTAAACCATAGTCGCTTGGCCACAATAAGAGTGTTGTTCGCAACCAAACTCAAAACTGTGGTCGTCGATTGTGGTATATTCTGCAACCAATGACATTATGGTCTCCAATTGTGTCTTTTCCACGACCAAAAAAGTTACGATCGCCAATTGTTTTATATACCACGACCAACGAAAATATAGTCGCCAATTGTTGTGTATTCTGCGACCAAATTCAATGTTAGTCGCCAATATTGCTCGCTAAAAGTGTAATTTCTTGTAGTGATAACGGCGACCTACACGATCTACTATACAAGGCCTCGAATGGCGCCATCTCAATGCTAGACTGATAGCTATTATTATACGTAAACTTTGTCAACTGCAAATGATCCTCCTAAGAACCCCAAAAATCGAGTATGCAAGCTCTCAACATGTCCTAAAAAATCTGTATAGTACGTTCGGACTGACCGTCCATCTAAGGATGAAAGGCAGTGCTGAAAAGTAGATTCCTCCCCAAAGTTACCTGAAGGCTCTGCTAAAAGCGTGACGTAAAATGCGGGTCTCGGTAAAAAATAATAGATACGGGCACTCCATTCAACCGAACAATCTCACTAACATAAAACTTACTCAACTTGTCCATGGAATCTTTCACAAGGATGGGAAGAAAGTGCACAGACTTCGTTAGTCTATCTACCACAACCCAAATAGCATCATGTCCCTTAGGCGATCTAGGAAGTCCGGACACAAAATTCATCATGATGTTCTCCCACTTCTACTCTGATACTGGCAACGATAATAGCAATCCTACTAGCCTCTGATGTTTTTTCTTCACTTGCTGACAAGTTAGGCATCGAGAAACAAACTAAACCACATCCCTCTTTATTCCCTTCCACCATAACTAATGGCGCAGATCATGATACATCTTGGTGCCTCTTAGATGCACTACAAGACGAGAATGGTGGAAATCACGTAACACGTCATCACGGCATGACTCTAGCACAAACACTACCCCTGTTAGTCTCAAACCCTAATTTGGGCTCACAACCCATCCTGTGGTGTCTTTTCCACTAGCAACACGATCTTGTAACATATGAGCTTTTTGATCTGTCTGTTGAGCCTCAAGAACACGTGTAACTAACATAGGTCGTGAAACCACTAAAAATAATGTTGCACCCTCCTCTATCTCCCTGAGACACAAATAAACTCAACAACCTCCTAAAGCATGTCCCACTCTCGTATGGAAATGAAAACTAATGAACCATGAGATCTCCTACTAAGAGCATCGGGCACGACATTGGCCTTCTCCGGGTGATACTAATGATCAAAATCGTAGTCCTCCATAAACTTCATCCACCTTCGCAGGTGTAGATTTAGGTCCTTCTGTGAAAATAAGTATTTAAAACTCTAGTGATTTGAAAAAAACTTCAAAATGCTCACCCTAAAGATAGTGCCGCTATTCCTTAAAGGCCAAAACCACGCCTGCCAACTCCAAGTCATGTGTCGGGTAATTCTTCTCATGAGTCTTCAACTGTCGAGATCCATAAGCTACAACCTTACTCTCTTGCATCAAAACACATCTCAAACCATCATGCGACGCATCACAATAAACCGTGTAACCCAAACCCCATTCTGAAATAACCAACACTGGTGCACTTGTCAATATCTTCTTCAGCTCCTGAAATGTCAACTCACAAGACTCACTCCAAACAAACTTGAACGTTTTCTGAGTAAGGTGAGTCATCGGCGTGGAGAGTCGAGAAAAGTCTTTCACGAATCGTTGATAGTTGCCTGCCAAACCCAAAAAGCTGTGAATCTCAAGTACACTCTTCGGTCGTTCCCAACTCATCACTGCATCAATCTTTGAAGAGCCCACTGATACTCCCACTCCCGATTCCACATGTCCAAGAAATCCCACCTCAGGCATCCAAAATCACACTTCTCAAATTTTACATATAGTCGATGTTCCCTCAAAAGCTACACAGCAATACGTAGATGTTCCTCATGCGTCTTCCTCAATGGTGAATTGATAAGAATGTCATCTACAAACACGACCACAAAGCTATTAACCAGACACCAAGATTTATAGTGGTTTGGTTTCTTCCAAACCCACATTTACTCCTGGAGATCCCCTTGAGAATATCCACTAGAATCGAATACTTCATAGGCGCATTCAAAAGTCTTTACAGCCTCAAAAAGATTTTACAACATAATTCTCTATTTTTTCTAATCTCTCTTGGACTCTTCTTTAAAGAGGATCATTCACTTTCTTAAAGGATCAAGAGTGATTCACTATCTATTACGATAAATGAAAGAATCAAAGATTCACTAACTCACTCTCTTTACAATGATTGAAAATAAATGAACAAGAAATAGTGAGAATCGACTAGAGGAGTAAATGAGCAATAATTACTTTTTTGAAGATTTTGAGCTTTTGATTCAAGCAATAGAACAGTGTCTAGATCTTTGAAGCCCTAAAAATTAACTCCTTATATGGCTATTTGAAGTAAATGGCCGTTGGTGGGTTGATGGAGGCAATTAATGCTCAGAAATCCAACCGTTGAAACCAGCGCGAGATTTGAAATCTGTCGCAGGTGTCGACCCAAAGCCATTTTGTGTCGACACAAAACATCTAGGGCTTAGTTCTTTAAGTGGTTGTGTCGACTCAATTTCTACTTTTACCTCACCAACACAGTGGTGTCGACTCATGAGTCATTTGGTGTCAACCCAGTGCATTTTTTTAGATTTCCATATGAGACTTTGGTGTCAACTTAAAATCATTTGGTGTCGAATCAAAAAGTTACAGTCAGTCTCAGGACTTTTAGAGCTAACTCATCTTCGATTGATGTCGACTCAAAAACTTTCAGACAATCTCGGTTGTTTTGTTGTCGACTCAACTTCGTTTGGTGTCAACCCAAAACTCTTGTTTTCGAAGGGAACATTTGTATCAACTCAGAAAACTTTGGTGTCAACCCTTTTTGACTTGGAATCAAGAAATAACTTGTAGCTCTGGTGTCGACCTATTTGTCTATGGTATTGACTGATTTTGTTTCCCGAAAGGTGTTTTGGTGTCGACTCATGTGAATTTGGTGTCGACCGATAAAACCCAAAGTCTGAAACCTGAAGGATCATTTGGTGTTGACTCAAAATACTTTGGTGTCAACTCAAAATGAATCCCAATCCAATACTAAAGGTGTCAACCAAAAATTATTTGGTGTCGAATCATCTGAGTTCCTGAAACATCTGAAGCAAAGTAGTTAAGGTGACGACCCTAAATTTTATTTGTGTCGACACACTTAAGAATTTCAAACGTGCTTTTCCTTAATGTGTTGACCCAATTATCAATTGGTGTCGACACAAAACATTCTTGACAAGAACTCTTAGTGTCAACCCATTTGATGCAAAGTGCCAGTACAAATGGCATAAGGTGTCGACTCATTTGTCATGAAGTGTCAACACTTACTTTTTTTAAAACAATTAAATATAATCTTTTTTAAATCAATTTAATTTAGAAAATAAATTATCAAAATTATAAAAATCTAATTAAAAAGCCATTAGGCTAACCATCTCTCATTTTTTGATGATTACAACATTTTCTAAAAAATATTTTTTTAAAAATTTCAACAAGGATTCTCCCCTTATCCTTATGTCATAAACAACATATGCAAACATATCATGATGGCATACAATAATAATATCTTTTCTAAGCTTCAAAAGAAGCATTCTAAATTCATTATAAACTTGTGCATCAATCAAAAGTGCTTAAACATCCAACAGGTTTAGCATGGTGTAGACACCCCAATTTGACCCTACCGAATCTTAGGCTTATCCAATTGAGTCCGATAATGAAAACCAAGTAGAATGATGTCTCAGCACGATCACCGGGAGGTAATCCGAATCCAGTACTCCGTGAAATCAAACCACAAGAACAAAATTTTCAAACTTTGAGGCCGCAACTTTCAAAACCTTGCGACTTGGTTGTTTACTGGTCCAAGCAATTCACCTACAAACTGTAAACCACATGACTGTTCTGTTGGTTATTGCGACCGTAATAAAAATCTCTTGAAAACCCTAATATTTGTAAAGGCCGCAACATGTATCCTCACAATCACAACCTTTGAAGGTGGCGACCAGAAGCTTTATGAGCCCAAATTGAGCATCGAACGTGGCAACACCTCATTGGTTGGCATGTTCTATATAAGCGTATCTTTGGTACGATTTCAAAGGACCTTCCAGTTGACGACAATACACTGCTGCTTTACCGAGTACTATGCTAAGTACGCCGGTACTCTATCGCATTCTTGATTCACACCCCGATTCATATTACTGCTCAACCTTGATTGGGATATTGGTTATTGAATTGCTTCACGAAGATTGAGCCGGTGATTTCACATTCCACGACTCGAGGATTCATCTGGATAATCGCATACCAGGTATTCTGTTGGAACCTTGACATTTCACTTGTCACATTTTCTACCCCCATGGGTAGGTCGGGTTTTGATTTTGAATGTTAATTGCCAAATTGCATATTGTTTCATTAGTGCTGACATCATTAGGATTAGTCATCACATGTTTAATAGACAATGTTGATTAGTAAAATTGTGAGCATGCTTAGTCTTTAGATTTGATGTCACTAGGTTTAATTACTTTATTTGTATATTTGAATGTCAATTTTGGGAGCATACTTAGTTTTAGAGAATTTGGTTAACTTTCATTGCAATTTAATTAAAATAGTCTCAATTATGCTCTACCTATACTGTACACCGGCACCCCAGTACACTGTTTAGAAAAAAAAGTGCCCATATTTCTTGCGATCGTGATAAAGTAGCACTGACATGTTTGCGGTTGTAATTCTGATCTTCCCGACCACAACATTCTTTCCTTTGGGTCTTGCAGCTGTAACATCAGTATGTTACGGTCGCCACCTTTGTTTCTTTTCAGTAGCTTAATTATGTTCCAGTAACTTAATTGTGCTTTTATAGTATTCTGTCTTGCCATGGTTGAAGTGTTCAGTATGCAATTTGTAGTATAGATTGGCATGTTTTAGAGATCCTTAGGTTTTTTTCTCTTCCATTTAAATCCATATTATTCTTAGTTTAATGTTGGCATGATTAGGATTTGTTAGTTTCACCAAAATGATTTAATGATTTGTATATCGCATGCGGTTTGCTCCATGTATCCTTTAGCTAAAATTTGTATGCCTTAGGATCTAGGATTTCTTGTTATTTTTTGTTTGGCATTCAATATACCTATGCTATGTATTTTCATTATTTTTATTTTGGATATTCTCTCTTTGCCTCCATTTTCTATATGTGCATACATTTGAGAAACATAATTAAAGAACTAATGATGATTAGTAGAGGCTAACATTACGATTGGACGAACGATGTGCCTAACACCTTCTCCGATTCGTACCTTAGCCCTAGACCCTTGTCTTCTCTAGTTAAACTTTTTAAAGATTAGTGGCACATTTTTATTTTTCTTGTTTTTTCTCAAAAACCAAGTGGCGACCCCAATTTTCAATAAAAAGGGTTTTCAAAATTTTTTGATTTTCTAGGTGTTAAAATATTTACAGAATGACTCTTGAATTTCTTATTTTAGTTTTGAAATAAACCCTAAATTTCGACACCACAGTTTTTTCTGACCACTCTGCTGGGGATTAGTTTACAAAATCAAATAAGAGGGTTAGACTCGAAAATATCATTGATTCTTAATTTGACTTTGTATTTTTCATTCTCACACGCATTTGCATTGTTCTCACCCCCTGCTTGGTCGACCCAATACCCCAGTCAGTTTACTGTCTCAGGGCTATGTCGGGAAGGTAGGTAAGCCTTTCGGTCACACGCTTGTACAGGTGCGGCAAAAGAGTTATTGCGTATTGTTTGACCATGTCTTGTACCAAATTAGGTCTGTGAGATATATTCTTGACTCTATTAAGAAGGTACCCATAGTGATTGACCAAATCGGTCTTTTCTGCATATAGTATCTTAGAACCTTCCCATTAGGTGCTTAACCAGTAGGATTAAATATTTTTATTTAATTGCTTGTTTTGTTTGTGTTTATTTAGAACCTTTTATTTGTTTGTTTGGCTTAAGATAGTTTCTCTTTCAGGGTTCGACCTGAGTTTGCTTTCGACTTTTGTTCATTTTAGAATAGTTTTTTCTCTCGGGTTCTTGTCCGGGTTCTTGGTCTTTGCTTTAGTCAATTTTAGGATATCGGTCTTCTTTCCGAGGTTTTGCCTAGGTTTTGGTTGCGGCCTTGTTTTTTTTATCTTAGGATAACTTTCTCTCTCCCAGGGGCTCTACCGAGGGTGTCAATTTTGTGTTTTCAGTTTTGTTTAGGCTTGGTTCCTTTCTCAAACTCCTGTTCCAGTTCTGGCTTATGGTTTTGTTCGGGTTAGATTTGTCTTCCTCCCGGAGTGCTGTCTAATTTCTTCCGTAGAATCTTTGGTTAAACTTATATCCCAATGATCCTTTGTTTAGTGTTAGAATGGCTTTTGGGTTTCTCTTTTGAAGTTTTCGGGTGTCGTGCTTTCCCGTCTTCTGTCAGTTTGGGCCCGACCTGGGCATTCTTCTATTTTATTGCTCGTAATTAGTTATCAAGCTATTTGTTATCAGGGATCTGTATGAGAAGTTTTTAATACTTGCTTTTATCCTCTCGAGTTTTCATGGTTGTTCTTATTTTAGAACATTGAGTAAGAAAAATCGTATCTAGTGCTTGTTTGGGCCAGGTCAATAGCAGGAAGACTCTATAGAGTATCCCAATGGACAACGAAATCATTTGAGATAGTAGAGAATGAAGTGAATCTGACAGCCCTGATGAGGGCAATTATTGAGATACAGAGGGCAGTCGAACAGCAGACGCAGGTTCAGAACCAGTGTTAGGCCTAGATTCGTGCAATCCAGGCTCGCTTGCCGTGGGTAAATGAGTAGCAAGATGATTGAAATGAGAAAGGAGAAGATTTCTGGGCAGATAATCAGGGGCAGGATATGCCACTAGTCGTTGTACCACCTCGGGTTAGTCATCAAGTCATGGTACAAGAGGAAAACACAACCCAATTTAGGGAATCCACACTGGCAGAAAAGATCGACAAAATGGAAAAAGTACTGAGAAAAGAAAATGGAGTGAAAGAATGTATGATGGATGTGGGCGGTTTGTGCTTATTCCAGAAGCTAAGATCTCAAAAATGTTCTAGATGTCGGAGATGGAGAAGTTTGATGGAACCAGAGATCCTCGGATTCATATGAGAATGTATGTTAGTACCCTCTCCCCCATGGGGATCGACGATCAGTTGAAGGCTCAGTTGTTCCACAAGGCATTCTCTGAGGTAGCTCAAAAATGGTTTCTTGTGGCGCCCCGTCCTCTGGGCACATCGGGGCATACATAAATATTTATAAAGGAAATATTCTTGCAATTCATTCATATTTAAATATTATAAATATTACATTATTAAGAGTTTAAAACTGATTAAAAGTACAAAACGATTACAGTTTCTCCAAAGGATTCAACAAAAATTTATAATACGCTCGTAGAAACTAAACAAAAAGAACAAATGGGAGGAAATCCAAATTCTTCAAATGGCGTTGTCAGGATCGGCGGGCTCTTGCCACTCACCCCGTTGCTCAAAACTTTCTGCTATAGGTGCAACTTTCTTAAAAAGTTCTTCTTTAACTGTGGCACGAATGTCATGAGCCGAAGCCTAGAAGCAAATTCTGTAAACCTTCTAACAAACTCACAACAAAATATTCTACAATACATTGTATAACATCCAATACAATTTAAATCCAAAGAGATAGACAAATTTGACATTTACGGTAGGGTAAGCATATATAAAATTAATTGTACCAGTGCGTGAAGCAAATGAATGCGATAAAAATGCCCAACCCGACATACATCCAGAACCATAACATGAATTCCACGCCGGGAATTGCAGAGTAGACTTGATGGGAATTTATCACCAAACCTATCCTCGCCTCGTTGCGAAAGGTAAATGCACGCCTTCGCTACATGCCTCAGTCGGTTTACTCAATGGCAACGACATGGGGGCGAGCCAACCATTTTATCATCCATCCTTATTCGGGCCAAACGATCCCACATTAAGGACTAGGATGCTCGTTTGGCGTCAACCCAATATCTAGATAACAAACAGGAATTTCAAGAGACACTTCACGTTATTCAGAATAGCAAGATGAGAGATTTAGGACATCCATAATTGGGCTCTTCTCCAAAGTTACCACTGCAGTAGGATTATGTCCGCCGAATTAGGCTCTTCTTCGAGATTACCCTTCAAAAATATCGTGACAATGGGGTTTAGGTCCGCCATAATTGGGCTCTTCTTTGAAGTTATCATCGGAGTGGGATTAGGTCCGCCAAATTAGGCTCTTCTCTAAAATTACCCAATTTGCCTGTGTCAACACCACTCCTATAATATAACCATAACTCAAGGAGCGATAGGAACCAAAGGGACATATACCCAACAAATATGACCGAGGTTCAAAATAACCAAAACCAATGTACAGGATACCACCGACAAGATGCCCCAAGTGCAATGCAATGATGCTTATGGTACAACAACTTGTATCTTGTAGTACAACTTAATAATAACATGGTATGAAACAAAACCTGACATGACGTACAAACCAATATAGCATAAAATACAAGTCTTTAAAGCATAAGGTACGACTCATTAATGCATAGAGTACAAGTATATGTGGCATAAGTTATAATTTATGTGACATGGATTCAACTTATCGGCATTATTTCTATTCATCAAATTGCCAATTTCAAACGCCAATTACTCACATAATTTATTTAAAATCCATATCTTCAAGTCCCACAATGTGACACGCTACTCATACACTTAGCAAAATTTAGGTAAATGTTTAAGCGTCAAATTCAAAGTTATAACATTGTTTTGAGGTACCTAGACATGGGTTTAATTTTTACTTTTTTAATACAAATTAGATAAAAATATTTCTTACAACTTTCATGTTTAACACTAAGGTCAGATCCTAGGAAAAAAAAGTCATTTATTTTAATTAAGCGAAAATCATTCAGCATTTTACAGAGAGAAGTGCAGAATTTGGGTCTCTATTGGCCTTAGTTTTGGGGCATCAATTCAAGGGCTATGGGTCTAATTTTTGGGAAGTTTTAGTTTAAGGTACCCCCTACAAGTGTCATGTTTTGTACTAAGGCTAGTTGTTTGGTAGAAGATGATGATTTTGTTCATTTTCTAAAATGGGTTCAATCAGCATAAAAAAGCGTCAACAGAATAGGTTTTCAATAGAGAATGCTCAAAACCTTTGCGGGTCCTTCCAATGGTATTTTGGGCTGATTTTTTCTCAGTATCTAGTTTAATATGTTAGCTACAGTTTCCATGAAAATCACTTTCAAATTTGGCTATTAAAAACTTAGGTGTTTGGTCCCACAAAAATGTGTGACAGAGAGCTTTGTCTGTTATTGAATCACAACAGTGACTTTGGAAATGTTTTAACCTATCAAGACTTCATATATTTTTCTTATTTTTTATGAACCGTAAGATAAAAATGTTATCTACAAGTTTTATGTTTTGACCTAAGTTCGGTTCTCACTCTAACCTAGGGTTTTTATGTCTGTAATTCAGAGTAGTCAAAATCTAACACTCTTTGGTAAAAATGGTATATCTGGAGTTCTACCTAACGAAATCACTTCAAACTAATTTCGTATAAAAGAGAACTTAAACATATAGGTCTGGACATAAAAATCACATTTAGATCTTTTTTTACGATTAGTTATGGTTGTTTAAACTTAATGGTAGAAAGTTTGTATGCAAACAAATCAGGTTATCTAGGGTTTCGGTAACTTAGCTCATGTTATGTTTAAGTTTAATATATTTTCTTTGCATGCATGTCATATATTCATACATATCAAAGTTTTAGAACATATTCAAGTCATAAAACTCAAAAACACTCACATGCAAGCACATACAACACTTGATCTTACATGAACAGCCCCTAATTTACTCATGCGATGCTTTTTTGAGTGAAATCTTGTTTCTTATTCTTATGGTTGTTTATAGAGATGGATTGAGGATTATTTTATGAGAGAATGATCGAAGGTTTAAGATATTTACTTACTTGTTTTGAAAAACTAAAGGAAAAATGATGGTTAGGACTTAGCTTTTAAGGCACCTCTAGACCTCATTGGATTCTTTCTTTTTGATTTTCATTCTTTCTTCTTCTTGAAATACTTAGAAATTTTCTGGACCCTCTCCCTCACTATGTTGCATGAAAATATGAAGAGGAGAGTGTAAGCTAATTTTCAATTTTTTTTTAAATTCTCAATGGTTGCATGGGGAGACCATAGTCTTTTTAAGAAATTTGGTTTCAGATTTGGTACGTGGGAATTCGGTTAAGATAGGTTTGGGGCAGCCAAATACTAATTTTGCATTAATTTATGGTTTAAATTGTGTTTTGGTACCATTTTGTACAAGAAAATACATAAAATATTAATTTTATATATATATTTGGTATCTTAACCTACTAAAACCTATTATATTAATGCATTTATAATTAATTTTGACTTTTCATGATTTATCATAATTTTTATAGTAACTAATTAAATAGGTATAAACTTTTAACTCAATTTAAGTTAGTTTGACAAGAATTAATTTTTTAACTTATTTATTATGTAAAAAATTTAAATAATGATTTGTTTTCTTTTATTGGTCTATATTATTATATTATTATATATATTAGTTGTATAAAAAGTCTTGGATCATAATAATGTTTGATTTGTACAATGTTTTCTCATTTTTGAGCTTAAAAATTGTAAAAAGTCACTTTTTGAGCACAAACTCCAATGTGGCTCATTTTTTGCTGTTATTTTGTTTTTTGTTACTTAATTATATTTAAATATCTGATTTAAGGTATCCATGTGTCAAATTTTAAAATTTTAAGACTTTTTGCTATACTAGGGGTAAAATTGTCATTTTATCCTAATTATGGAATTTTTTGATTTTTAACCATATATTTTATGTTTTTACTTAAATTAGGCTGTCACGAGACTCTTCTGAGTGTTATAGTTTTGCCTTTGTGTATTTGATCTTTTTAGGATTTTCTGGCCAAATTAGGGTTTCGGGTTGAGTTAGGGTTTCTATCCTTCCAGCGACCTAAAATTTTTTCAACTAACCGTCGCTGATACTAGGATTTAGGCTAGATTTCTACACAAGTAGTTACAGTTTGGGTTGTTATAAGTAGCGAATGGGCCGGGTTGTTACAATCTACCCCCCTTAAAATAAATTTCATCCTCGAAATTTCATGCGAAAGGTTGTGGATGGT
>JAULJZ010050237.1:3144-14069 GCA_032270985.1 Heliamphora pulchella
CACATATTTCAGAAATTAATTCATTATAAGTATATTGATGATATGATAAGAATTTCTGATTTTTATTTCTAATTCTTGTTTTTACTTTATCTACAAATAATGTTGGAAGACTTGCAATAAAACGTTCTTTTTAGAAATTTTGATCAGCATCATTTCGTTGGTATAATTTTGAAAGAAAAATATCTTTAATTTAATTCTTCAAAAGGAAGCATAATCAAAGTTTTTATAAATCTATTATTTCAATCAATTCCAAATGCATCACAAGTTTATACACACCAAGAGTAATCAAATGGCATGAAATTGAAAAAACAAATGTTCAAGATAATAATATGTGAAATTTTCCACAAATAATGCCACCTCAATTATCAACTCAAAATCAAACCCAACCCGATACAATCACAGAATTTCCTGATAGATATGTGATAATACAATTTCCATCTCGATTCAGTACCTCATCTATACAATCTAATACAACACCTCATCAAACGCCATTAGTTAGATCTCGATCAACTAAATCTCATCAATTTTATACACCACCAAATTGATCTATTTTCAGTAGATCATCTAGTGATTACAATATGACTGGAATTTAAATAGAAAATTAAATACCTCAACCTGTCTATCATACTCCTGATTTTCAACCTACAGATATATTGATATTGATTTAAGTTCACTTAATATTAATGTTTTAACTATATCCAAAACTCCAAAAGTTAATGAAGAAATGATAAAGCAAACAGATGAATAATATGCAAAATTTTATAATAAATTAAATAGACAATTTTTTACACATCTACATGATCAAGAAGAAATATATGATATTCAACGAGAATATATTGATTTTTTAGAAAGTTCTGATGTTGTGACTAGATTTTTTCCTTGTTATTTCCCTGTTTATTGTCCCGAAAATGAAATTGAAGTTCCTGAATTTATTTTATCCAATTCTATTAATACTTTTGAGAAAAAACGAACTACCACATATGGTAGTGAATTACAATCAATACATCCTCCCAGTCGTACTATCCAACTAGGATATATTGAGATGGTTACATAACAAATCATGAATTAATAAATTGAGATGGTTACATAACCGATAATGTGGTGTTGGTTCGGTATTTGGGAAACAAGTAAATAAGAAATGGGGTTTGTGTAACTTAAATGTGAGCTATATGTGTAAATTTAAATAATAGACTAAGACATATGGATAGCACACATGGACAATAAAATTGAATGAAAAGTAAATTGTGTTATAATGAAAGAATGAAAGTTGATGTATTACTTTTTAAAATTTAAAGTACATGTGAGATATATGGTCTATTGGGAAAGAACTTAATTATTGTTGCATAACGGCATCCACTCCCACCTTACATATCATGCATTATATTTTTGTTAGTCTTTATTCTACGAGTTTCGACTTATATTTGTTGGTTACATTTTTTTTACAGGTTCAAGTGAAATTGAAATGATGTTTGATCTTGAATAAAATTTTGAAAACCAAAATATGAAGGCCTATGTTTTTGAGAAATAAATGATAGAATATCTTTATATTGTCAAATGTAAAACAGTAGTAGAAGAAATTATATAAAATGAAATCGAGTGCTTAGATTCAAGGTTTTTATCTCAAAGTTTTGTGTTGTAGATTTGTAAGAAAGTTATGCACTTCATTGTGTTTAGAAAAAAATGTAACTCTAATGATATGAAAAATGTTTGTTATCATATAAGATTTAATCTTGGATTGGAAGTTGAGATCCAGGTTGTGTGCATGAATATATTGTATTATTTATATCTAACAGGTGATAATACAAATCGGAATTATACGAAAAACAGAGGAGATTTTGTAAAAAAATTTAAGTTTTATACTTAGATTTTTTTTTGGGGGGAAATCTAAGTTAATTTCTTTTAAAACAAGTTAAAATCTAAGAGTTTTTCATTAAAAAAGATATAATCATAAGAGGAGTGAGTTATTATGTAGGGATCACGTGCCTCGGGGTCGGGGGTATGACACATAATTAAATTTTTTTTTGAATGATTTGAACCTTTTGTTTTGAATGATTTGTTTATTTGGTTGGTGTGATATTTTTATAAAATGTTAATGTTATGTTGTAGAAAGAATAACTTTTACAATATAGGTTGGAAATGATAATTTTTATTTTTAATATTCTCATTTTGTTGTTTCATATTTTCAATATGAAAGCCATATCCAGTTTTATGAAAAACTGCTCTCTCTCTTTTTTTTTTATGAGTTTTGCTTGAGTATTAGGGGGAATTTTATCATTTAATATTCTCACTAATCTCTAGGTACGTTTTTTTTCGTTCTCATTTTTATTTTTTGTTAATATTCTCATATTTTCAACTTAAACTAGGATTTCAATAAAAATTTGTTCCCATTTTCTTATTAGTTTTCTATTTTTGTTTGATTAATAAGTGAATTTTATCATTTAGTATTTTCATTAACTTCTTCGTAGGTTTTTTTTTCATTCTCTTTAACAATTTCTGCAAATGTTCTCATTTTTTGAAACAAAATTAAAATTTAAATGAGAATTTGTTTTTATTTTCTCATTATCGAAAGGTATAAATTAGAAATTTTCCATCAATGGCAAAAAACTAAGAAAAAATATTGTCAAATAGCTCTAGATTCAACTTATGTTGTGTTGTTTCTGATTGAAAATAACTTCCGACTAAGATGCGTAATATTTTCAAATATAATCAACTGAAACTAGTGATGAATTATATGCATTTTGAAATAAAAACCGAGTCAACATGCAAGTTTTTGTGTTTCTAGTCCAATGGGATTCATGTGTTTTTGTCAAGATTTTCTTCCCAATTTTATTGAGATTGATCTCATTCTTATTACATAATTCTTATTTTATGATCTCTTTAGTTTTATATATTGGTTTTGTGCAGGTAATTCTCTCTTAAAGTCATAGAGGGTATATTGGGTACATTATTTATCCTTAAACAAGTCACTAAATGAGGATTTGTGATTGAATTATTCAAGAAAATTAACATATAACTTTTTTGGCAAAAATAATGAAAAAGTTAAAATTAAAAAATTAAATCAACACATTAATTAATTATTGGAACACTCCATTCAAACTCTCATCTCATACAAAAAAACCTCTCATCCCATACTAGTAGACAATAATACCAATGTTTGATAATTTATTCATATTAATGTTAATTATATATAATTATTGTATTCAAGTACATAAAACAATAATATTGTCCAAATTAAACAAAAAGTAAAAAAAAATTATGACCCCGTTTTGGCTATCTAAAAAATTAGGTTTATGATATAGAAAAATATCTTGTAAGCTATACCGTTTGATTTTCTTGAAAAACCTACTAATTCATTTTTTTTAAAAAATCTATACACATTCCAAACACACTAACTTTTTTTCTTTCAGTAAAATAATTATAATATTCTTAATTAAAAAGTGAACCCTACTCTCAACACTATAAGAATTTGTGGTAATATGTTAAACATAACATCTTAAAAATAAAAAGCAAGAGCAGATTTTTAAACAAAAAGGAAAAATAATTACCCTAAATTATCCTAAACACTAACCTTTTTTTTTTTAATGTTAAACCTCTTAAAAATTAAGCCTTTTAGACATATCAAATAAGGCCTAACTGTTTACTCAATCAATCAACTTAAAAAAAAACTAAATTAAAGGTTAATTTACCAAATGACTTAATTTTTACCTAATTTAATTTTTAACTAAAAATATATTTTTTTAAAATTTTTAAGCTAGTTGTCAATTGTGCTTGTAAATATACAAAAATCATATTATTTAATTTTATTAATTTTTTTTAAAGAAAATAGAACTACAAGAAGAGTAGAGATCATCGGCTGCAAGCGTGTAAAAGGTACACTTTGTTTAAGAGTAGTTTTGAGTTCCTCGGAGTTAATATCTTGATGCAATAGCACAAGAAGGGTCTACCATCCAAGATTCACAATCTATGGATTGAGTTTCAAGTGTGCACACGCAATAAAGCCGATTACAAAAACAACTTCAATATGATTGTATTTGAATTTATAAAGTAATATATGGTATAATTACTAGAATGTCTGTGTTACAATGAATATATACGAGACTTGAATATACATATTGTAATACAAAAGTCTACTTTTAAAATCAATTAGGATGAAATTGGCCATTGGTTTTCGAACCGAATTTCTCAAAATGCTTGGATCTCAACTCAGTTTCATGCCCGCTAAACTTACTCTTAGGTCTACCCACATACAAAAGCCCAACAAAGTGATTTTATATATAATAGAGTTTATGTGGGGTTCATTATATTAATAGTTCTGATTATGCTATATCATAATCTAATAAAATAAATTAGTATTCCTAACATTACTGCAAAGGTAAATTTACACCATAAATTTTTTTTTTGCCCTTATCTGTTTTGATATAATTATCAAAATACTTTAAATTGAATCCTATTGATGATTTGTGTCTAATGAAGAAAGATAGACAATTGAGTGCACTTCTAGATATGTATTTGCCATTGTTAATAAGAAAAGGTAAAAAAAAAAGTCAAAATTTTTTTTTTTAATAAGACAAAAAAAATCAACTTAATAAGTTTTTCAATGACTTATTTTGTTTTTAATGAATTTCTTAAACCTTATTCCAAAGGAAAATACTTTTTAAATTTTATTTTATAATTACACCACTATTTTTTATAGCACCCGATTACCGCGAAGCCTCGTTGCCTCCCCATCACCACATTGCTACTATTATCATCTCACAATCCATCTACTACTACCGGAAAAAAAAAAGCGCGAAATCTTAACTTAATCCAAGGAGAGACGAATAATTTTTATAAATTTTTTAGAATATATATTGGATTATAAAAAATTTGAATGCAAACTTATACAATTTTGATAAAAATCCAACGCTTAAAATTCAAGTCTTAAAATAAATTTTATTTTTTTGATAAAAAATTAGCCCGGTATCTCTAATAGTTTTTATTTCTTTTATATCTCTACACCTTTAATTCATTCTCTACATACCTTTAAAACTGCCAAAATGATAAAAATGTGTTCTTGATGGCTCAGATCTAATTTCTTAGCACCGACAGGAAATATCTAACCGTTATTATTTAGAGTACAGAAAGCTGTCTTCTATCATTAATAAGGCCCTGTTTGGGAAAACGGTTTTTATTGACTTATTAATTTATTTTGCTTATTTTATTAGTTTAAATACCATAAAATTTGACTTATTGGCTTATTTTTGTTTATTTTTGTCTTTTTTAAAATTTTTTTATATTTTGATCAAATTTTTTTACATTTCTAACTTATCTTAATGAGAGGAGTCTAAAACGTATAATAGTTTGGCTAAATGATGAAATTTTTTTATTAAATACGAAAAATTTATAAAATTAAATAAACAAATAAGCCAATAAGTCAAATTCACCCGAAGCCTAAGTGGATGACAGCTATGGGATTTCGAGTGTGAGATTTGAGTTTTTGATTTCTTGCCAAAATTATGACATTTAAATCCAATTATTAATTAATCTCTCGACATCAAACTTTCTTTAATCAGTTAGCTTTAAATTCAAGAATTTGACACGTTTTAATTAATAAGTTTAATAGTTTTGAATTCATAAATTTGACTAGTTTATGAGTCGGTGGGGTGCTGTCGATTCGATTTGATAGTTTAAACTTGTTTATTTTAAATTTTTTTGTTGAATTCGTTTTATTTTTTAATCAATTATAATATTTTTTAAATTAAGAATATTTTTTTTATAAATTTAAAACACAAAAATTCTGATTTTTTTTATCAATTAAACAGCACATAGACCAAAATTATATAATTTTTATACAAAAATAGCAAAGTAATAAATAACAGTCTCATAGTAAATCCAAAAATTTATACAATTGAATAGTTATTAGTTTGGTTGGACTTGACAGATAGACTAATAAAAAAAATTAAGTTTTTTTTTCATTTTTTTCCTACAAAAAAAGTCATGATTTGAAACTTACTTTTTTACAAAAAAAAAAGCTAAAAAACCTAAAATCTATTAAAAAAAGCTAGTTCAAAAACATGTTTAAGAGGTTGAACTAATCTATAGATATCCCTAACACTATATCACACAATTTTAATTGAGACCAATTTCACTTGAATCTCTTTTAAAGATTGAATGGTCATATTTTAAATTCAAACTTTATTTATTTAATGGTTCAAGTTATTTATTTTAGTATTTTTAATGTTTAAATCATGAATATAAAAAATTAAATTAGTCGACTATCAAATTACAATTATCTAAAAAAATTATACGGTATCCTCCATTAACTATTTATTTGTTTAGAAGATTAAATATAATTTAATTAAATACTTAATAATATTTAATTAATTAATTTTTTATATAAATAATTAATACAAGTATAATAATAATAATAATAATAATAATAACGAATGAGGAAAAGATAACAATCGGGGCCTCTTCCTTGTGATGAACGTTAGCTTACCAATATTAGCATTCATCACACATGATGTCTTCTCTAGGTCATCAAAAACTAAAATCACATGTCTTCTTAGGCTATTCATTGTTTTTAATAAAAAAACTAAAATAAAGAATATTGGGATAATTTGTCTAATTAAAAAGAGAGATGTTAAAGTCTACCAGAATAAATTGGAACAAATTACCCCACTTATCAATGGCACCTCAACAATTCTACCATACCTCTAGTCACCAACTTTGACAAACATCTTCGACTATCGACTGATAAATTTTTTCTGATGTATTTGATAATTTTTTTCAACTAATATTTAGCCAATTTCTTAAAATATAAGTAAATTACATACAATACAGAGTGTTTATTTTTCAATTTAGTTGTCAATGGTATTAAAAATTTTATTTTTAATATACAACCAAGCAATTATTAAATCAAACCACACAAAAAAATTAACTTAGTATTCAACTCTATAAAAATGGTTGTTAAGCAATTAAAGTTGCATATTTATAAATGTGAAAAATAGTTCAATACGGTAGTAATAAAATTAAATTTGTAATTTGTGAAACTTTGTGTCATAACTTTTAAAGAACTACGAATGCATTATTCATGCTCGTAATAAAAATAAAAAGAAAAGTAATCTGATATAACGCATTGAAGATAATTATATAATGCTTTATATTATTATAGGGTCTATTATATTTTTTATAGTGGAGCTAATTATACACTAACTAAAAAATTACTATAATAATAACTTTTAAAAGAAATCTTTGATGGGATCAATTGAACCCACCACTCTCTTAATAGCATCGCCCTTGGGTTATTGTGGTAGTAAATATAATATAATTTTATTGATAAAAATAAATTTTGTTATATGCAATTAGCAATGAATTTACCAATTATATACGAGTAGCATTGAAAAATAAATAATTTTACTGTTTGAATACAATGAACATTATGGGGCTTTTCGGATAACAAGATGGATAATTAATTACTTTTTTTCAATTTCGGAGTTGATAATTATTTTCCCAATGGGATTAATAAAATGCTAACAATCCCGAAGAGATTGATTTTGGGGCATGAATGGATTTCTTGTTCATGTTGATTCACGTGCAACTTCACCCAGACGTTCAAGCTTCGCATTAATATGTGTGGACGTCAATTGGAATGGAATCCAGTAATCTAAGGCAGTGTTTGGTAGTGTTTATAATTCTTTTTTTGTTTTTTCACAAAATAAAATAAAATTATGTCCAACGCACACATGTGTTTGTAAAAAAATTATATTTTAAATTAGAAAGACTTCTTTCCAGTTCATAAATGTCTATATATGTAAAGTTTAATTGAAAAAATAACAAATATTCTTTTATCTAGATACTTAAAAATGTTTGATAAATTTAAATTTTTGTATAAATATTCTATACACTAAGATCTCGTTTGATGACCAGTAGAGATTGAGTGAAACTAATAATAATGTGAGATTGAGTGAAACTAATAATGATGGAGACCCAATGAGATTTCATTTGGCAAATTTAAAGTGGACTCACGTTGATAATTTGAATTGTTTATTTTTTATGCCTTGCAAAGAAAAATATTTGTATAAGAATTCAACTTGATCCGATATTAGTAGGTACATGAGTAAATTACATTTTTGCTTTAAAAAATAGCCTTGAGTTTTGTTTAAAATGGACTTTTAAGTCTAAACCGATTATTTTGTAAATAAAATGCGATTTATTAGTGTGTGTATCGATATTTGATCGGGTTAAATTTTTCATAAATAATTTTATTTAGAAAATATACAAGATGAATAATTTAAATTATTATTATTATGAATCCATTGCCAATTTACAAAATATAGCCTTAAAGAATATAAAAAGAAAAAAGGTATGGAGGGCAGGTTCTCTTAAAATTGCTATTCCAATGCGCGCACACACACACTCATTTTATTTTGGGTAAGATTTGAAATCTTCATTTTTCATTTGGGAAGAGAATAATCATACTATTAGACCAAAGACCACTTAGGTCTTGATTGGCAATTTTTGCCTTTTGATTTTTTAGTTAAAAAATTAATTCTCAGAATATTTTATTTAAATTCTTATCACTTTTAAAACTCAATAATACTCCTATTCATAACTTATTCAATACTACTATCAACTGTATATAATTATTAATATCAAATAATTTAGCTTAAAAGTTAAGTTATCAAATAATTTATTTTGAACTAAATTTTTTTTTTTTCACTAAAAATACAAAAAAAAAATCTTTTAAACTAATTACCAATTAAAACCTCATTCCTGTTTTCCACATTTTAGTGGAGTTAATTTGATCGAGAGCCGCATCTATCATTATTTTTGGACGAATTATTTACAAAAGGTGGGGACGTGGAAAACTTCTCTACTTCGTGTTGTCAATTTCATTGTGAGGAAACATATTGACGCAAGAAACTTAGGTCCTGTTTGAACAAATGTTGTTTATTGTTTTATTAGTTTATTTTTGTTTATTTTAGTTTAAAATTCATAAAATTTGACTTATTAGCTTATTTTTACATATTTTTGCTTATTCTTATCTTTTCTGAACTTTTGTTATATTTTAATTAAATTTTTAACTTTTTCGACTCGTCTTAATGAAAAGAGTTTAAAAAGTATAATAGTTTAACTAAATGATGAAAAAAATTCATTAAAAACAAAAATCACGATGACAAATAAGCCAATAAACCAAATTCACCTATTCAGAACCTTAATCAATACATATGTTATGTAATTTTTTAATGTAGAGTTATGTAGATATGTAGTAATCATAAACCTTTTATTGTCACCTTACTTTTTAAATATATAAATATATGATTTGCGTGTATTAATTGAACACACTATATTAGCATGTTAACGTTGCATTCTCTGCCACTGAATAACTCTATTGTTAGTTCCATTTGGGCTTAGTTTTGAAATTTTTGTATTTATAACTTTTTTTTTCTTTGACTATTTTTCTTGAATCACCTTGATGAGATCAAAAGAAAAAATAAATTTTTTGATCAAAATATAAAAATAATTTACAAAAATAAAAATATTTAACATAAAATTTAACTTATTAACTTATTAACTTATTTTTATTTTTTTAATTTTTTATATTTTTAAATTTAAAATTTAAAATTATGTTTCTCAAAGTGTATGCAACGAACAATTATAGACTTAGATTTTTAATTTAAAACTAACCTTCAAAATATTTAAATTTATTCTATGTACATTTTAAAAAAAGGCTTGTGCTAACATTTTTTTTTATTATTGATCGATAATTGTATTTATATTTTTAATTTAATTAATTCAACAAAAAGTAATTCCACCATAGAATTTATGCAAAAATAATTATGTACAAAGAGCATATGTGGGTAGTGTGCTAATTAAAATTTTGTAAAAATATCATAATTTAAAAAGATTTTTTAAGAAATTACTATATATATTTTAAAATCTAACTATATCATATTTCTATATTTAAATATTAATAAGACAATAAATTATTTCCAAAATTAAAAAAGCACCAAACAAAATAGAAAAGATAAATAATTGAAGAAAGAAATTTGTCAATAATTTTGGAGACAAAATAGAAAGGTTCCAAAAATCCAGGTTGTATTAACTTTTAAGAAATAAGTAATTGAATGAGTTAGCTAATTAATTATTTTTATTTTTTTAAGTTGAGAAATCTAAAAACTCCGTTTTAGAGTACCGGTAAAGCTCAAAAATAAAAATTTTTATTTTTTTATATGTGTATAAATATATATCTTTTTTAACCCAACCTCTTTTTTAAAAGTGTCCTAATATAAATTGGGATATATTTTAAGAAAATCTCTTAGAGAATAAGAAAATCACCTCGAAAATTTATTTTTAAAATTAGAATATTAAAATTTGCTAGCTCATATTGGTACATGACTAATCAAATATTTTTTAAATAACTCTTAATTCAAAATCTTAAAAAATTAGGATTCAAATTTTGGAGCTTCTGGAACGCTCCAAATGAAATTCACTTTTTATTTTTAAATTTTTAATATTTTAAATTGATTAGTTGAATATTTTGTTTAAAAAATAAAAATAATTGGTCATTTCATAGTTTAAGAAAAACACTTACATTACTTTTAAGGAATATGTTTTAAATTTCTTATAAATAAAAATAAAAAAATAAGTTAAGCACGTGCCTCCACTTGACACGGTGGCTCCACCTCCTGGGATTAGTTGTGTACAATGATTAGTTGTGTACACGGTCTCTCTCTCTCTCTCTCTTCTAGTTAAGTATATTACAGAGAAAGTTAAGTATATTAGAGAGAAAGGAATGTGTTAAAGTACATTAGAGTGGTGGTCAGCTCAAGTGGTTAGGAACTGTTAATGTCTTACTTTCATTAAGGGTTCAATCTCTAAGATTCTCTTTTTCAATTAATTATAATATATATATATATATATATATATATATATATATATAT
>JAULJZ010050258.1:0-36310 GCA_032270985.1 Heliamphora pulchella
GTCTTGAGATTATGGGTCAGAGTGCAATTACAGTTCTTTAGTGGTGTGAACTGTAATTCAGTGTTTTATAGAAATTACAGAAATCGCTACTGGTTTTCCATAATTGAAAATACCACTATACGTTTTTCTTTAATTGCAGAAATCGTTGGTAGGCTGAAAATACAAAAAAAAATCTCTCTCCAGGTCCCTACTGTAACCCTATATATACGCAGATAGGCTGAACTAGTTTGAGATTGATACATCATATATCAGATAGTTCATATATATCATTATGATTATGATATTATTTTTGTCTTTCAAAGACTTAAATATATCAGGGTTCTGCCGGTATGAGTTCTTGGAGGATCGTAGCCCACACTACGTTCGAGGATCGCGTAAGAAAAATACAGTAGAAGATCTGACTGGAGTTTCAACTCGGAATCAAATCGTAGTTGCAGATTAGATCAACAAGAGGTATTTATCTAAATTAACTTTGGTTGCACGGGTTTTCTTTTGATCATTCGACGTCAAAATTTTTATCTGGCGCCCGTTTCGGCGTTTACCCGTTCAGTTAATTTTTATCAAAAATCGTTTTACAAAAATAATGATCTTGACAGTATTGCTTCCAACATATATCATCTGGGCAATCATAATATCATAAGTCTTGTAGATGGCCCTAAATAGAAAATAATTATAAATCCAAGATATTCATGCTCCCGAGCTTCTTAAGGGTCGAATAACTCGTTACCAAACACACAGAAATGAAAACGATCACAGGATACCAAGGGCGTAGTGGGCTGAAGTTGCTCGGGGTTTCGAGCTACTCGAACCCGCATTAGCTTTACCGTTCTTTAGGTGACTAAGAATTTCATAAACTACCTTACATGAGATTCGAGAGGGTCAAATAACTCGAACATCGGGGATTTCGAGTAAGTCGGATTACCCAAGCAGCGGGTCAAATGGCTCGAGTGAGTCGAGCAGCTCAGAAGGGTCGAAGGACTCAAAAAGCAGATAAAGATAACTTGAAGTACGAGGCAGGTGCATTACACAAGCAACTTGGTTCATGGTCTGAGACCTAGTCGGATGTAAAAGAACTCGAGTCACTAGGACTACGAGTAGCTTGAGGAGCCGCGAACGGCTCGAATGATTATTACAGCAACAATTCTAGCATGATGACAAAAAACTAGATTCTATTACTCGAAGTAGCTGCTTTACTCGAGCCAGAAAGAGCTCGAGTCACTGGCATTCCCAATGACTCGGCCAAGTAAGCCACTACGCCTATTATTCCATAGCACAAACTATGAAACGCAGCCCTGACTACGAATGAAGATGTTCCACATCACAGACTATGAACCATAGCACAAACTATAACAATAGTCTTGACTACTCGATTATGTTATCATGGCACAGACCATGAAGACAACATAGATTGTGAATGTAGCTCTGACTACTTGATTATAATGACATAGCACAGACTATGTGGTTCAGTACAGATTGAACAAGTGGAATATATATATATAACACAGACTGTAACAAATTTCTCCGAGAATTAAAGAGAATGTCCCAGAGACCATGAAAACAATGGCAATATAATTTTGCACAGGACATTGGGAGACATGTGGCTTAGTGGTTGAGTAAAGGATTTATCGAGCGACGGGACTCATCCACTTAAGTCACTCGAGTGACCCCCAAGTTACTCGATCCAAGTGGGGCGAGTACTTGACCTGATTGAGTCGGGTACCCATGGGGCACCCATTGACCGACCTAGTTGAGTTGCAGTGGAACACTGTTGGAGGTAATTTCTAAGATCATTGATATGTATACGATTTTTGAAAAAAATAAAAACTAAACGGGCAATCACTGAAATAAGCTCCAGATTTAAAAAATGTTTATGTCGAATGATCAAAATAAAATTCGTGCCACCACAGTTAATTTAGATGAGTACCTTTCGGTTGTTTCTTCTATTGGAGACAAGACTGCCAAGATCTTTGTTTTTATAAACGATTAACGGAAAAAATTAACTGGACGGGCAAACACCAAAATGGGCTCCAGATAAAAACTTTTGATGATGAACGATCAAAATAAAACTTGTGCATCCGAAGTTAATTTAGAAAAATACCTTTTTACCAGCCGAATCTTCAACTCCGATTTGAATCTAAGTTGAAGCTCCTGCCAGTTCATCTCTGTATTCTCTTATGTGATTTCCAGATATAGTGTGGGCTATAATCCTCTGAGAACTCGTACTGACAGAACCAAGACAGCTTTAGTATTAAAAAACAAGTTATGAAACTAGTTTAGTCTACCCACATATATATAGGGTTATAGTAGGGATCTAGGGAGTAATTATGAGTAAGACTTCCAGTGGAACACAGACACGTATCAGTGGTTTCTGCAATTAAGTAAACCTCATAGCGATATCTGCAATTATAAAAAACCAGCAGCAGTTTCTGCAATTTCTATAAAATACTGAATTACAGTTCACACCACTAAAGAACTATAACTGCACTCTGACCCATAATCTCAAGATCATATAGCATTGAGCTCCTATTATTAAATGCTTACCATTTCTTCCCACGTTAAGATTCTCAATACCCACCAATTAAATTTAATGACTGACAATTTAATTTAATTGACATCTTAATATTCCTTAACTCTTTTTCTTAACTTATTTGACCGCTGGATAATTAAATTCACCTATAAGGTTTGACCCAGTCAAAACTTATAAGCTTCATTAAGGGGGTATTGTCAATCCCGATCTTTTGAAATGTGAATTCCGTCAATAATTAATATTTGCCATATATATAATGCTGCTATCCAACTCACTGGAAATATAGACCCATATAAGATCGCACCCTCTAATGAATCAAAACAGCGAATATTAAATATACACAAATCAATAATTATTTCAGAATTCAGAGGATAAACACTATTCATAATAACCTTGGGTTATGAATTAATTTATATAGTCAGTATAAAATTAATTATCTCAAATGACTCGTTTATTACACACAAAGTGTGCTAGCACAGAGAGTTAGAACAATACACGACGCTATTTATTGTTCCCCGTAACCAAGGCAGGCCTACTAAAACTCTTTGCTATAGTCGTACTGATGGTATGTCCATTTCCATCTAAATTGTGAATATAAAACTTATATTCTGCAATAACTTAAAATCTGATCTTTTGTGTGTAAGCCGTACTCTACACATCAGATTAAATACTATACAGAATATTGGACATTCATGCATAACAAAGAAATAATTTTCATACATTGCTCATAAAGATTCTCATAAAATAGAAAATTAATTTTATTAAAAAATAAAATTAAATATTAAAAATATGATTTTCAGTATACCAACCCTAACATCTTCAATTACGAACTTTGGTTCTCCAAGTTAAAGCTCCGAACAGAGCTTCTACTGTATTCTCGATGTGATTTCCAAACATAGTGTGACCTACGATCTTTCAAAAACTGGTACCGGCAGAACCTGGACAATCTTAGTCTTGAAAGATAGCATATGAATTTAGTTCAGCCTACCTGCATATTTAAAGGCTACAATAAGGACCTGTGGAGTAATTATGATATAAACTTTTAGTGTGACCCAGATACCATTCCAGTGGTTTCTGCAAATATGCAAATCTCTCAGTGATTTTTGTAATTATGAAAATCTTGTAGCAATTTCTACAATTTTCATAAAATACTAAATTACAGTTCATACCACTAAAGAACTGTAACTACACTCTTAGCCATAATCTCAAGACCAATTTACATTGAGCTCTTGTTATTAAATGCTTAACTGATCTCCACACGTTAAGATTTCCGATACTGACCAATTAAATTTAATTACTGACAATTTAATTTAATCGGCATCTTAAAAATTTTATAAGCCCTTCTGCTTAACTTATTTACCGGCCGAATAATTATATCCACTTGTAGGGTTTGATCCAGTCAAAACTTATACGCCTTATTTGCCGGTCGAATAATTATATCCACTTGTAGGGTTTGGTCCAGTCAAAACTTATACGCATCCTTATGGGAATATCGTCAATCCCAAACAATCGAGACGTATATTCTGTCAACAATTAATATTCATCATATAATTAATACCGTTATCTAACTCACCGGGACTATTGACCCATAAAAGATCGCACCGTCTAATGAATCAAAATAACGAATATCAAATATACGCAAATAATAATTATTTCAGGATTAAGAGTATAAGCACTTATAATAACCTTGTGGTGTGAATTAATTTATATAGTTAGTATAAAATTAATTAGCCCAACGTAATCTTATTCAATACACACAAAGTATACTAGTATAGCGAGTTAGAACAATAGAAGACGCAATTATCTGTTCCCCGTAATCGAGACAGGCCTGCTAAAATTATGTGCTACAGTCGTACCGATGGTTTATCTAATTCCATCTAAACTGTGAACAAAAACTTACATTTTTCAAGAACGTATAATCTGGTCATCTATGTGCAAGCCGTACTCTATACACCAGATTAAATATTATACAGAATAAAGAACATCTATGCATAACATTAAAGAAATAAGATTGCATATATTGCTGATTAGTATTTTCATAAAATAAAAAATTAATTTTATTAAAATAAAATTAAATACTAAAAATATAATTTTTAGTATACTAACCATAACAATCTCCCACTTATACCCAAAACTATGCTGTCATATATCCGACTCACATATCTTATATATGACTATCAAAAGTTATAGCTGGTAAGCTCTTTGTAAAAAGATCTGTAAGGTTATCTCTTGAAACAATCTTGGTCACAGTTATATCACCTCTCTGTATAATTGCTCGTATAAAGTGATACTTCGTTCAATGCGCTTTCCTTTCTTGTGGACCCTTGGCTCCTTCGAGTTTGCAACCGCTCCGTTATTGTCACAATAAAATATAATAGACGACTGAACTAAAGGGACCACCTCTAGATCCAATAAGAAGTTCTTGAGCCAAATGGCCTCCTTGGCTGCTTCAGAAGCTGCCACGTACTCGGCCTCCATGGTGAAATCAGCAATATAGGATTGATTAATACTCCTCCAACTTATAACTCCACCTCTTAAGGTAAACACATATCCTGAGGTTGACTTACGGGAATCCTTGTCAAATTAAAAATCTGAGTCTGTGTACCCTAAATGTATTAGACTGTCTGCCTGGTAAATCAACATATAATCCTTAGTCCTTTTTAGGTACTTGATTATATTCTTTATCGCAGCCCAATGCTCCTGCCCTAAGTTAGATTGATATCTGCTAACCATGCCAACGGTAAAGAAGATGTCGGGTTTAGTGCAAATCATAGCATACATGAGGCTTCTTATTACCGAAGAATAAAAAACTGTTTTCATCTTCTCTATCTCATCAGGTGTCTTAGGAGACTGATCTTTAGACAGAGTGATTTCATGACTAAAAGGGAGAAACCATTTCTTAGAGTTCTGCATGCTAAAACAAGTAAGGATATCATCGATATACTTTACTTGTGATAAGCCCAACATCTTTTGTTTCTAATCTCGCACGAGTTTAATCCCAATGATGTGACTGCTTCTCCTAAGTCCTTCATATCGAATTGCCTAAATAACCATACTTTAACCATAGATAATACTCTCACATCATTTTTGATGAGCAAGATATCGTCTACATAAAGTATTAGAAAAATCACCACGTTTTTGTCACGCTTCTTGTACAGATAAGACTCATTTGGACTCTGATCAAAACTATAAGACTTTGTAACTTGATCAAACTGAGTATTCTAAGGCCTCGATGCCTACTTAAATTCATAAATAGATCTCTTAAGCTAGTATAACATGTGCTCCGGGCCCTTCGCAATGAATCCGTCTAGTTGTATCATATATATACACTCGTTAAGACTTCCATTAAGGAAAGCAGTCTTGACATTTATTTGCCAGATTTCATAATTGAAATGAGCATCAATGGATAAGAGAATTCGGATAGACTTAAGCACGATTACCGATGAAAAAAGTTTTTCTCATAATCAATCCCTTATTTATGAGTGAATCCTTTAGCAACAAGCATAGCTTTGGAGATTTTAACCTTCCCATCTGCTCCTCTCTTCCTCTTAAAAATCCACTTCAATCCAATGGGTTTTATCCCTTCAGGTGGTTCTACCTGTATCCATACCTGAATGGAATATATAGATTCCATCTATGAATTTATAGCCCTTTGCCAAAGATCTGCATCTTTATTCTATAGTGCTTCATTGTAGTTATAGGGCTCGGTATCCAGTTCTGCTAGGATCTTGTTAAAAGACTTTATCAAGAACATATACCGATCAGCTTGATGAATAACCCTCCTACTACGACGAGGCACTACACGTGTCTGTGCACAAGCAGTAACACGCTAAGTAAAATCTGAATCCTGTGCATTAGTACCATGTTCTTGATTTCCACCTGTCTCGATAATCCTCCCACTACGACGAGGTAATAAAATATCAGTGACTTGTGATTTCTCTTCTATTCTACTAGTATTTTCTCTCAGTTCTTCCAGAATAATTTTACAATTGGGCCTGTGATCCATAATGTAATCTTTTTTTAAGAATCGGGCATTTGTGCTAACAATAACCTTCTAATCCGTAGGATTATAAAATAGACCACCCTTCATTCCCTTAGGATACCCTACAAAAAAATAGACTTCTGTCCTTGATTCTAACTTAATCGCGTTCTCTTTTAGCACATGTGCTGAACATCTCCAAATTCGAATATGCTTCAAACTAGGCTTACGCTCGGTCCACAATTCTGTGGGAGTAGAAGGTACTAAATTCAAAATGTAAGTCGTTATCTCTATAGTGAGTCCCCAAAACGAATTGGGTAAACCTGAATAACTCATCATGGATCTTACCATCTCCATAAGAGTCATATTCTTTCTTTCTGCTACACCATTCTACTGTGGAGTGCTAGGTGCAGTCAACTGGGATATAATCCCTTCTGATGATAGGTAGTCCCTAAACTCTCCAAAGAGGTATTCTCCACCACGGTCGGATCGTAGTAATTTGATACTTTTACTCAGACGCTTCTTTGCCTCCACCTTGAATTCTTTAAATTTCTCAAAATATTCAAACTTACGGTGTATCAGGTAAATATATTCATACCTTGAGTAGTCATTAATGAAACTGACGAAATACTCAAAACAACCTCTAACCCAAATTGTCATAGAACCACACACATTAGAATGAACCAGTTCAAACGGTTCTTTAGCTCTATAGCCTTTGGCCAAAAATGGTCTTTTGGTCATCTTATCCTCTAAGCAAGACTTACAAATTGAAAGTGCCTTCATTTCTAATAAACTCAAAGGTCCATCTGCTACTAGTATGTTTATTATTTTTAGATTAATATGACCAAAACGTAAGGGACAAATAAACGTTTGGTTTATTAAAGAAGAAAAATTTCTCTTATGTGGTAAATTAGATGTGTTATTTATTTTAGTTAGTTGGAGTATAAGAGAGATAGGAGATACGACATACAGAACATCCACCAATGTACTAGAACAAATAAAATATTTATTTTTTCTTCATAACCGCAGAGTCACCAAAATGAACAGAATATTTGTTCTTTATTAAGCTTGAGACTGAAATTAAATTTCTTTTATTCGAAGGTACACAAAGACAATTTTTCAAAAGAAGTATCCTATCTCTACTAAAACTGAGAGTGACATCTCCTACTGCAACTGCTACCACCCTTGTATTATTGCCCATGTGAAGGTATATTTCTCCATCAATGAGCTGTTTGGTTTCTTGAAACCCCTACAAAGAATTACAACATGATTTGTGGCTATCGTATCTATACACTAGGTATCGGTAGATAACACCGCTAAATATGTTTTAACCACTAGTGAACAGAAATTACTTGCTTTGTTCTGCTTATTGAAAAAAATCAGACATTACTTTTTTTAATACCCAAACTAGTTATAGTGATAGCACTTACCTCTAGGCTTCTTTACACTAGCTTTTAGCCCATTAACTGCTTTTGGAGCTGTGCCTCCCTGTGTCTGAACTTTTTTCTTCTTCTTGCCTTTTGGCTCAGATAAATAACATTTTTCAGCCACATAAACAGAACCTGACTTTTTAAGAACACCATCAACTGCTTGAAGTTCCTTAAGAAGGTTTACCAATGAAAAACTGAGCTTATTCATGGTATAGTTCAGGCAAAACAACTTAAAACTTTCAGGCAGTGATTGTAGTATGATATCAACCTTGGTTTCTCCATCAATTTCAGCTCCAAGAATTTTAAGTTCATTCAGAAGACTGATCATCTTTAGAATATGATCCCGAACTGGGGTGCCTTCAATCATGTTTGCATTCATTAGAGACTCCATGGCCACTTATCTAGCATCATGGTTTTGATCCCCAAATATTTTTTTGAGGTTCACTATCATGTCATAGGCACTGGACAAAGACTGATGCTGATGCTGCAAAACATTTGACATTGAAGCTAAAATATAACAGCGAGCCATCTGATCATATTTATACCACTTCTAATGGGCCTGGATTTCCTGTTCGGTTACCCCCACATCAGGTACCGATGGAAATATCCCAGTTAATACAAATTTGTAATCATTGACAGTTAAGACAATGTATGTGTTTCGTTTTCAGTCAATATAATTTGGTCCCGTAAGTTTGTTTTCTCTAAGTATTGAAGTGAGTGGGTTGAAAGCTATTTTAATCCCGAGAATCACATAATTAAAAAATACCGTTAATTATGATGAGCAAAACTTTAAATTTATTTTAATTTGGTTCCCTATATCATTTTAAAAGAAATTCGCCAGCAGCCTAATACCCTGTAAATAGCATGCCTCGATGGGAGAATATTTACTATTCATCGTATAACCAAACAGGCCAATTCCTATTAATTTTACTATCTAGGCAATTGACCATGCCAAGTAAAATTAAATAGCTGACATAGTTTCGATTTAGTATATAATAGCAGTGACTCAGATGGAGAGAATACTATTATATACAGCTAAATATTAACTATCACCTAATTCCAAATCAATCGATTCGCAATGTACCATTCAGATAGAGAAATGATCCATACTAATAATTATCTAGAATTATCTCTAAATGAGGTTTGTACAAGCGGTGCCGTAATTAATCTGTCTAATGGGGAGGAATGCCTTACTATCAACATGCAGGGTTTAATTACATCGCCTACAAACTGGTGATGGAGACCGTAGAATTTATCTGTGAATAAATTTTCTTCACCACTTAAATTTTTAAAATATTTTTGAGGATTATAAAATTCTGTTTAATTAAAATAAATTTATTAATTTAAAAAATCATACGATCTGAAAGAATTAAACATTTTTCTGTGTACACGACTCCAAATATTCTGATTTGTCAAACTATCTTTTCGTGTTTAAATGCGTAACAAATAAAATTTAATAAATGCAAAATTTTTTCTTCAACTTTTCAGCTAAGGTATTGATTAAAAATATTTATTTATTTTATTTTTTGTTCCACATTTTTTAAAAAATAATAATTTATTTTGATTAAATATTTTTCTATTTAATTAATTCATAATTCGAAATTAATTCTCACGTTTTTCTAAAATATCTGATTTTATTAAAAATTATCTTAAACGTGATATTTTGTAAAAAATAAAATATCTAAAGTTTTTTTATTTAATTAAAAATTTAATTAAAAAAAATTAATTTTATTTTCTATTAGAAAATATTTTAATTAAAACTGAAATTTTGAATTAATTAAATTAACAGGATAAATAAAACAGATATGCAACAACTACACAGTTCATATATATATATAAGCACGATATGCATATATTCCGATTTTATGAACAAAGTGAAACGCTGAAAGCGTTTTAATCTCCTGTAGAGGATAAGCTGTAATAATTCTCTTTCCTGTCAATTTGCTGTATCCTAATTACATAAGGTTTCACTAATACTCTATGATATACAAGTATATCATATATAAGTCTCTTCAAACATATCAGAATATGATCAAAATAGCCCGGGGGAGCCGAACCACCACTGGCCACCATACCGCTACCGATGCCGCCTAGTGCCGCTGGCTTTAGGCGACTTTTGTCGCAGTCTCGTTACTCCGTTTTTGACACTTTTTATACCAAAAAATAGCTATTAAAAAGTAATATTTTTTGTCAAAGAATCTGCTAAAAAATTGTCCAGAAAATAGCCTGAACCAGTACCGCCGCCCAAGTTGCGCCACTGCCTCAAACAGTGAGCTGTTTGGGTTTTTTCGGTGGTTCTTTCACGCCTATCTTTTTTGAAAAAATAACTCAAATATTCAGCAAGCTGTTGTTTCGAAGAACGCCTCAAAAATAGCCCTGAAATAGGCCCAAAAATAGCCCTGAAATTGCACCGCCGTCATTGCTGCAGTCGAACTGCCGCTGTTTTACCGCCTGCTTGCACTATTTTTGGCCCAATTTTTTTATGATTTTTTGACAGTATTTTAAGATATGTTTACTGTTATTTTATGTCTAAAAATTGATTTAAAAAATAGTCTAAAAATAACTCAAAAATTCATCAAAATCGCTGCCGAACAGCCGCCAGCAAAGCCCCTTATGGTAGGCTATTTTTAATAATTTTTCCGCTGTTTTTGACTTATTTTTATTACTATTTTTAATGCATAAATACTGTAGAAAACTCACCAGAAAAAACTATTTAAAATCTTTAAAAACTTACCACAATCCGTGGCCCGTAAAACCCAAACCACCATCGGTTCCGCCGCATGTTCTTCGTGGTTTTAGATATATTCAATCTATTCTTAAATAATCTAAACATTTATTTAAAAGTAAATAACTAGTTATTACATCGATTTTATGTCTCGAAGGCTCACATTTGATCTATCACGGTCAACCCTAATAATTAAAAAATATAATTATCATACAAACACATTCAATTAAACGTGAATAATAATATGAAGATCATAAAATCGATATTAGAACGCCTGCAGAACAATAGTTAGTATAGTTCTAAAATTATTCGGCCCCGATAACCGTAAACAAAAAATAAAACGGCTCTTATACCAATTGTTAAAGGCAAAACTACCAATATTATTGTTTTTGCAAACGATTTTTGGTAAAAAAATTAACTGGACAGGTAAACGCCAAAAAAGGCTTTAGATAAAATTTTTGATGACGAACGATCAAAATTAAAACCAGTGCAACCAAAATTAATTTAGAAGAATACCTTTTACTGGTCAAATCTTCAACTACGGTTTTTATTCTGAATTAAAATTTTCGTCAGAACTTCTATTGTATTCTCTTATTCAATTCTTAAATGTAGTGTGAATTACAATCTATCAAGAACTCGTACTAGTAGAACATTGACAACTTTAGTCTTAAGATAAGTTATGAAATTGGTTCAACCTACCCGCATATTTATAGGGTTACAGCAGGGATCTGTGGAGTAATTATGAGTTAGACTTTTAGTGGAATACAGATACGTATCAGCAGTTTTTGTAATTAAGCAAATCTCATAACTGTATCTGCAGTTATGAAAAGCTAGCAGCAGTTTTTGCAATTTTCATAAAACACTAAATTATAGTTCACACCACTAAAAAATTATAATTGCACTTTGACTCACAATCGCAAGACCATCTTGTATTGAACTCCTGTTATTAAATGCTTAACTCATCTACCCGCGTTAAGATTCCGATACCCGCCAATTAAATTTATTCGGTATCTCTTAAATTTTTTAAGCCCTTCTACTTAATTAATTTGACCGTCGAATTAAATACTGTACAGAATAAAGGACATTCATGCATAATATTAAAAAAATAATATTGCATCCATTGCTCATTAGTATTATCATAAAATAAAAAATTTATTTTATTAAAATAAAATTAAATACTAAAAATATGATTTTTAATATACCAACCCTAACAATTATGACATAGGCTTCTAGTGTGATCCAGATACCCTTCCAGCAATTTCTGCAAATATGCAAACCTCTCAGCGATTTCTGTAATTATGAAAACGTTGCAGTGGTTTCTGCAATTTTTATGACATCCTAAATTGCAGTTTATATCACTAAAGAACAGTAACTGCACTCTTAGCCATAATCTCAAGACTAATTTGTATTGAGCTCCTGTTATTAAATGCTTAACTTATTTCACCACGTTAAGATTTTCGTTATCCGCCAATTAAATTTAATTACTGACAATTTTATTTAATCGGCATCTTAAAAATTCCTTAAGTCATTCTGCTTAACTTATTTGTTGACCGGTTAATTAAATCCACCTGTAGAATTTTATCCGGCCAAAACTTATAAGCTTCCTTAGGGGGTATCGTCATTCCCGAATAATCGGGACGTGAATTTCGTCAATAATTAATATTCACCATATAATTAATACTGTTATCCAAGTTACTGGGACTATTAACTCATAAAAGATCGTACCCTCTAATGAATCAAAACAGCGAATCTTAAATATACTCAAATAATAATTATTTCGATATTAAGAGTATAAGCACTCATAATAATCTTAGGGTGTAAATTAATTTATATAATCAGTATAAAATTAATTAGCTCAACGTGGTCCTGTTCAATACACACAAAGTTTACTAGCACAACGAGTTAGAACAATAGACGACGCTATTATCTGTTCCCCGTAATCAAGGTAGGCCTACTAAAACTCTGTGCTACAATCGTACCAATAGTTTGTCCAATTACATCTAAATTGTTAACAAAAACTTATATTCTGCAAGAACCTGTAATTTGTTTTTTGTGTGCAAGTCGTACTTTACACACCAGATTAAATATTATACAGAATAAAGGATATCCATGCATAATATTAAAGAAATAATATTGCTTCATTGTTCATTAAGATTCTCTTAAAAAGAAAAAATAATTTTATTAAAATACAATTAAATACTAAAATCAAATTAAATTCATGATTTTTAGTATACAATCCTGACAAACACTAATTCTAATAAACTCAGGAATGCTCAAATATGATCTCTTGATCTCTAAAGATTACTTTTTATGATCTGATTAGATCTCTTAGGAGTCCTATTGTAATCCTAATAACTCTACTCGAGGTTATGAATAGGAGGGATAGTTGCGCTCCTAAGGCATTACAATCCAAACTATGATTCAGATTGTTCATACTACCAGATACTCCGATTACAACTGGCCTTTTCCTTCACCCAATCACCATCTCTCTCTGTTCTGTGCTTCTGATAAGTATGCTTATTTCACATCTCCGATATATTTATTGTTTATTCTAAAAAGGAACCTACATTCTTTGGCGAATCCAATGGGGAGGTGAGTTTGTGAATGGTCAGTACACGGAGCGGATTACACATGGCACCTAAACCATCTATGTCAGAAGGTCACTCTTATAGCAACGATCGTAACATTGAGGTTGCCATGAAGCAGCAGACGAATCCAAACAACAACCATGAT
Organism: Heliamphora pulchella; assembly: GCA_032270985.1. NCBI lineage: Eukaryota > Viridiplantae > Streptophyta > Magnoliopsida > Ericales > Sarraceniaceae > Heliamphora > Heliamphora pulchella. The sequence continues at coordinate 13,395 of JAULJZ010050258.1, forward strand.
GATTTATTCTTAGATGCATTGCAGGCTATTCAAGATGGTCAGATTAACATCCTAAATGCCATTGCAGGGTTGACTAATTTAATCCTAATTGTGGTAACCAATAACAATCGAGTGGATGCCCCAGGCGAGAGGCTTCCAGCAAAAGAGGTACCTTCATATTCCCAGGTGACTCTAGTGGGTCAACTACAGCAAATGAAACAAGCCAGACCCCAAGCACAGGTGACCCCGATGACAATACAAGGGCTTGTCAACCCGAACCCCCACCTACCAGGAACGTAGGCCCAGAGTCGACCCTATAGGTTCATACTCTACCCTATAGTCATGCTTAAGTATATCCAGAGTCTCTTATCCATTGCTCCTCATTTCGATTACAAAATTTGGTAAATAAACGTCAAGATAGCTTTTCTTAATGGAAGTATTGACGAGTGTATCTATATGATACAACCAAACGGTTTCACAATAAAGGGCCAAGAGCACATATTGGGAAAAGCTATAAAGTATGAGTTTTGATCTATCGCGTTTTTCAAAATTTTTTTGAATAGGATTAAGATTTTCAGAGAACGTGAAAATTCTAGCCACCTGATCACTGACTAAATGAATTAACCCGTCAAGTTTTATAACAGCATATAAATAGGGTAGAGTATGAACCTGTAGAGTAAAAAAGACATGAGTTTCTAATGTAATTATGAAATCTTATCTCAACCCAGAAGCAATTTCATAAAAATATAAATTATAATTCATTTCATTAAAGATTTTATAATGGCACTCCCAGCCTTATGCTCAAAATCGTAGTATTCGATCTCCTAGTATTAAATGCTTAATTATTCCCTCCACATTAAGATTATAGATACCCGTCGATTAAATTAAATTACTAATAGTTATATTTAATCGGCTTCTTTGAAAATTTCTTAAATCCTTTTGCTTAACTTATTTGACTACCGGATTATAAAATTCACCTATAGGATTTGACTCGGTTAAAACTTATAAACTTTTTTATGGGGATATCATCAATTTTGATTTTTTGGGATGTGAATTATGTCAATAATTAATTTTTACAATATAATTAATATCGCTATCCAACTCACCTGGATTATAAACCTATGCAAGATCGCACCCTCTAATGAATCAAAATAACGAATATTAAATATACGCAAATAATGATTAATTCGAGATTAAAAGTATAAGCACTTATAATAGCCACAGGATGCCAATTAATTTATAAAATCAGTATAAAATTAATTATCATAACTTGGTCATGTTCAATACACACAAAGTGTACTAGCACAATAAGTCGAAACAATTGTCGAGACAAAAATTGTTTCTCGTAATCAAGATAAATTTACTAAAATATTATCCTACAGTCGTACCGATGATGTGTCCAATTCTATCTAAACACTAAACCAAAAACATATATTCTATATGAACCGATAATCTGGTCTTATGCCTGTAAGCCGAACTCTACACACCAGATTAAATTCTATGTAGAATAAAAGATACAAATATAAATCATTAAATAAATAATAAATGCAAACATTGATCATTAAGATTCTCATAAAATAAAAAATTAATTTTATTAAAAATAAAATTAACTACTAAAATTAAAAACTATTATTTTTAGTATACAACTCTAAAAATCTCTCACTTATACTCAAAATTATGATGCTATGCTATACATCTGATTCTCATGCTCTCTACATGACTGTCAAAAGTTTTTGCTTGTAAACTATTTGTAAACGAATCTACAAAGTTGTCTGCCAATTCAATTTTGGATACGGCTACATCACCTCTTTGTACGATCTCTCATATCAGGTGATATTTACGCTCGATATGAATAAACACATATCGCAAGGTAAATTTCGAGAATCCTTATCTGACTAAAAATTCGAGTCTGTGTACCCTAAAGATACTAGACCATTTGCCTGGTAAACTAATATATAATCTCTAGTATTTTTCAGGTATTTGATATATGTTTACCAAAGTCCAATACTCCTGCCCTGAATTAGAATGATATCTGTTAACTATACCAATGGTAAAACAGATGTTGAGTATAGTGCAAAGCATAATATACATGACGCTTCTCTTTGCCGAAGCATAAGAAATCGCATTCATCTTCTCTACCTCATCAAGTGTCTTAAGTCACTGATCCCTGAATAGAGTGATTCCATGCCTGAAAGGGAGAAACCCTTACTTGGAATCCTGCATGCTAAAACGAGTAAGAACTTCATCGATATAAGTAGCTTGTGATAAGCTCGACATCCTATGTTTTTGATCTCGCATAAGTTTGATCCCGATGATGTGATCAACTTCTCCCAAGTCTTTCATATCAAATTGGCCAGATAACCATACCTTCATCGAAGATAATACCCCTATATCATTTTCAATGAGTAAGATATCATCCACGTAAAGTACTAAAAATACCACCACGCTTCTTTGTGCGCACAGGACTCGTCAGGACTTTGATCAAAATCATAAGACTTAATGACCTGATCAAACCGAGTATTCCAAGACCTAGATGCCTGCTTAAGTTTATAAATTGATCTCTTAAGCTTTCCCAATATGTGCTCTTGGCCCTTTATTGTGAAACCGTTTGGTTGTATCATATAGATACACTCGTCAATACTTCCATTAAGAAAAGCTATCTTGACGTTTATTTACCAAATTTTGTAATCGAAATGAGGAGCAATGGATAAGAGACTCTGGATATACTTAAGCATGACTATAGGCAAAAAGTTCTCCTCATAATCGATCATTTTCTTTCTGAGTTAACCCTTTTGCAACAAACCTAACTTTGAAGGTTTTCACACTTTCATCTGCTCCTCTCTTCCTCTTATAGATCTATTTATATCAGATGGATTTTATCCCTTCGGGTGATTTTACAAGTTTTCATACCTGATTGGAGTATATAGACTCCATCTCTAAATTCATAACCCTTTGTCATAACTCTACATCTTTATCTTGGAGTGCTATATTATAGTTACATGGTTCAGTATTTAGTTTTTTTAGGATCCTATCAAAAGACTCTCCCAAGAACATATACTAATTGGGTTGACGAACAACCCTTCTACTATGACGAGACACTACCTGCATCTATGTACTAGCAATGACACGCTATGTTGATTCTAAACTCTATGCATCATTACCCACATGCTCCTCTGGTTGTGAAACTGACATGTTAATGGTAGCACCCTGATATGGTTCAAGATTTGCACGTGTCCCAATAATTCTCTCACTATGACGAGGCAATGGGATATTGATGATACTTTCCCGTGGCGCTTCTACCGTACTATTGGTATTTTCACTCAGATCTTCCAAAATATTTCTACTCTTGGGTTTGTGGTTCATTACATGATCCTCTTCCAAAAATCGGGTATTGGTATTGACAATGATCTTCTGATTCCTAGGATTATAAAATAAACCACCGTTCGTTCTCCTAGAATATCTAAGAAGGAAATAGACTTATGTTCTTGGTTTCAACTTATTAGTGGTCCCTTTCAGCATGTGTGCTGGATACCCCAAATTCAAATATGTCTTAAACTAGGCTTACACTTGGTCCACAATTCTGTAAGAATAGAATGTACTGACTTAGAAGATACTATGTTCAAAATATAAGCTATTGTCTCAAATGAAAATTCTCAAAATGAATCGGGTAAGTCCGAATAAATTATCATAGACCTCACCATCTTCATAAGAGTCATATTATTTCTTTCTGCTACACCATTCTACGGTGGAGTACCGGTTGCGGTCAACTGGGATGTTATCCCCTCATCTGACAAATAGGTCCTAAACTCTCTAAATAAGTACTCGCCACCACGGTCAGGTTGAAGTGTCTTGATACAATTTCTCATATGCTTCTCCACTTTTGCCTTGAATACTTTAAATTTCTCAAAACATTCATACTTGTGGTATATCAAATAAATGTATCCATATCTTGAGTAATCGTCAATAAAAGTAAAAAAATACTCAAAGCTTCATCTAGCCTGGATAGTCATAGGTCTACATACGTTAGAGTGTACTAGTTTTAACGGTTATTTAGCTCTATAGCTTTTAGCTAAAAATGGCCTCCTGATCATTTTACCCTCCAAGTAGGATTCACAGACTGGAAGTGTCTCCACTTCTAGAGAACTCAAAGGTCCATCTTCAACTAGTCTATTTATATTTTTTAGATTAATATGACCAAGGTGTAAGTTCCAGAAATACGTTTGGTTCATCAAGGAAGGTTCATTTTTCTTAAATGGTGAATTAAATGTATTATTCAATTCATTCAGTTGCAGTATATGAGGGTTTGGAGTAATAACATAAAGAATATCCACCAATTTATCAGAATAGATAAATCATTTATTATCCTTAATAATCAAAGAGTTATTAAAATAAACCAAATATTCGTTTTTAACCAATCTAAAAACAGAATTAAATTCTTTCTAATAGATGATAAATCAAGACAAACTCTTAATATTAAAACTCTATCTCTACTAAAACTGAGAGTAACATCTCCCACTACAATTGCTGTCACCCTTGTATTATTGCCCATGTATATGTAAATCTCCTCATCACTAAATTGTCGAGTTTTTTAGAACTTCTACAATGGATTGCAGATATGATTAGTGACTCTCATATCTACACACCAGATACTGGTAGATAATGCTGCTAAACATGTTTCTACAACTAATGAACATAAATTACCTTTATTGTTCTGTTTGCCAAGATAAACTAGATATTGTTTTTTTCTAAAGCCGTGTCTGGTTGCTGTAAAAATTTTGATTTTTTGATTTTTTCACACAAGTATGTGGCCTACTAACTACCTTAGAAACCGTGTCACCCTATTTTTGAACTTTTTTCTTTTTCTTGGCTTTTAGCTTAGAGAAAAAGCTTTTTTTTCAGAAATAAACACATTTTTTGACTTCTTAAGAATATCTTCGGCAATTAAAACTATATCCAGATTCTTTTTTCAGTCAATATAATTAGGACTCGTAAGTTTATGTTCTTTAAGTATAACCGCGAGTGGATTGAAAGTCATTTAATCTTGAGAATCATATAATTAAAACAATTAATTATGATACAAAAAAATTTTGAATTTTATTTTAAAATCGGTTTCCTCTACCATTTAGAAAAAAAAATTCGCCAACAGGCTGGTACACCGTGAATAGCATATCTCGATGGGAAAGACGTTTACTACTCATCATTTATCCAGATAGACCAATTCCTATTAATTTTACTATCTAGGCAATAGACCTTATTAAGTAAAATTAAACAGCTGACGTAGTTTCGGTCTAATAAATAATAGTAGTGACTCAGATGAAGAGAATAATGTTATTTACAGCTAAGTGTATACAATCACTTAATCCTAATTCAATCATTTCACAATGAACCCTTCAGATAGAGAAGTTATTCACACTAATAATTATTCAGAATTATCTCTGATGGAGGTTTGTATCAGTGATCCTGTAATTAATTCTATCCAATTGAGAGGAAGACCCTAATGCCAACACGCAAAATTAATTACATCACTTATGAACTAGCGATGGAGACCGCATAATTTATCAGTGAATAAATTCTCTCACCCATTTAGTTTTTAAAATATTTTTTAGAGTTATAAAATATGTTTAATTAAAACAAATTTGTAATTTTTAAAAACCACACATTGCAAAAGATTTTAATTTTTAAACCAGATTTACGTGTTTTAATGTGTAATAAATTAAAATTTTAAATTCTATTTATTTAAAAATAATTTTAAATAAAAATCAAGAATTTAATTTTATTTTCTTGTTACACGCATTTCAAAAAGAATAATTTATTAAAATTAAAAAAAATTTAATTAATTTAAAAAATTTTGAAATTAACCGTCATATTTTTCCAAGAAGATTTTTTTAAAAAAATCATTTTTAAACGTGTTTTTATGTAACAAATAAAATATCTAAAAAAAATTTAAAAAATAATTTTAAATAAAGAAAATTTAATTTTGTTATTCCATTACAAAAAAAAATCAAATTAACAAAATTATTTAAAATTGAACAAAATAAATAAATCAAAATAAAAACATCCACGCATTTAAATAAATAAATGCACTAAATTTCGGCATTTATGGTCGATCTATAACTCTTTAGTTAAAGAATTTTTGTTCATCCAAAAAAATTGCAATTCAGTCAGAATTAAAATTCTGATTTTTTTGATCCTGTCAAAACTTTGCAGTCAACTAAAAATCTTATAATATTCACTTTTTATAAATCATAATTCCACAAAAACACTGATGTCGTCGCCTGCCACGCATCACCATTGCCCCACCACGCTGCGATCCCGTGCGCACCGCGCCGTTCGAGCGCAGCGCACACTTTGCCCATGCCGCTCCATGGTTTGCCGCAGGGATAGGCTTTCTAATTCCAGTAATTAGGAATTGCTGCACCACTTGATTCCTTGATGAATCCCAATATAATTTTATTGAATCCCAAGAGAATTCCATAGATCATGAATGATAGCATATCCACGTGGCTTTAAACATTATTTTGATATGGACCAGTACCGAATCAATGCTTGACGTGGTTTTATTCATGCACTAATTCCAGGACTTGAACATGCATTCCATTTGGTTTCATTATGGCATGGTAAGCCCATTCCATGTTGACTTTATAATTCTTAGTGACAAATTATTCAGAGACTTCAGGGATTGGCATTATCTTGAAAGATACACTTGGCCTTAGCATGATAATCGCATAAGCCTTGAATCCTAACCGCGGCAACAAAGTTTCTTTGACTTTTTTTTTTTTTTTTGTTCTTTTTTACTATTACATACAATCAAAAAAAGTACAAGAACTAAAAATTGAAAAATACTTTTTTTTACATTGATCTTATACCCCTAAGGACTTCACAGTCAATTTACCACGATCAACCTCGTGGTTAAAAAAAATTAATTTAATAATTATCATTCAAACCATGCAATCAAATATTCAACATAAATAATGACCATTAAAAGTCGTAATTAGATTGCTTGCAAAACTGAGTTAGCACAATCTAAATCTATTTGAACCTGTGATAAAATCATATATAATCAAAGACGGTTCTGATACCAATTATTAAGGTAAACTGATAAGATTATAAGATTGTGTCTATGATTTTAGTTAAAACTTAACTGGATGGGCAAACGCCGAAACAGGCTTCAGATTAAAACTTTTGATATCTGTGGCGTTGGGATTTATGGGTCATTTTGAAAAATATTCAAAAATAAAGAATTCAAAAAATGTTTAGAAAAATATTTTAACACCTTGAAAACTAAATTTTGAAAACTCCTTTTTGTTGAAAATAGAGTCGCCACTTAGTTTTTGAAAAAAAAATTAAGAAAAATAAAATTGGCTATTGATCTTTAAAAGGTTAACTAGAGAAAAAGGGTTCGAGAGCTAAGATACGAATCGGGAAAGGTGTTAGGCATCCCGTTCGCCCAACCGTAAGGTTGGTCTCTACTAATCATCATTAGTTCTTTAATATAATTTCTCAATTGCATGCAAATAAATAAAATGGGGGTAAAGAGAGAACATTCAAAATCAAGAAGAGAAAATACATAAAATATGTACATAACACTTCAAAATAAATAAGTGTCAAAAGAAGAATCCTAAATCCTATGACATGCAATTTCTATCTAAAAGATACATGAAACACACCCTTATGCAATTTTATTAAAATAATCCTTAACTATCATGATTCAAATGAAAAAACAAAATAAACTAAAGAATGCTAAAATTACCTAAATATGGATTGCTACAAAATATGCCAAACAATTTTGAAGTAAAGTTATCAAACCCTAAACTAATATGTACAATATGCATGTTGTCAAATTATCTAAAAGTATATTCAAAGCATGTAAAAAGTCTTATATTAAAAACTAATCTAAACAATAAAATCTAATAACAAACATTTTGTGTATTAATAAGCAAATATTTGTAATTTTAATTTGAAGAAGAAATAAATAAAAGAAAGCTTGCAAAAGATTAGTTAAGCCAAAAATAAAATGCTAAAAAAAATATTTATTTAAACTACTTAAAAGAACACTATTTACATTTTATGTTTTTAAACAAAATAAAAATAATAATAAAAATGTGATAAACGAAAAGAAAGTTCTAAAAACAAAGATTATACTACCATTTAGAAGAAAAATAAGAACTAACACAAAAGGCTTTTTTTGTGATTTTTTAGGTTTAATAAAAAAAAAGGCCAAGGAAAATAAGATAAATACTAAAAAAAGAAAATCAAGCTGATAAAAATAAGAATAAAAATGCTAGAGAGAAAAATTGTACTATTATTAAAAGAAAATAAAAGTTAACAAAAGAAAATTAGATTAATTCTAATGAAAGAACTTTTAAACTAACATTTTAAAAAAATAAAGAAAATATAACATTAGCATTAAAGAAAACAAAATGAATAATAAAATGAGATAAAATGCTATAGAAAAAAAAGAAGAGAAAATGAAAAAAAAAATTAGAACATTAAACTAAGATTACAAGAAAGAAATACTACTACAAAAATGGTCAAAGATCACGCTTTATACGTGCGATTATAAGGTTATAATCACGCTTTTCCAAGCGTGATTTATGTGGTGTAATCTAAAGTCGAGATTTTCGATCACACTTTTTGCGGGTGATTATTTACACAAAAAAACGTGATTAAAAATAAAACTAGTGTGATGTTAAAACTAAAAAATCACAGTCTTACCTTATCGATCACACTTTTTGTGCGTAATAAAAATCGAAAAGTGTGATTAAACATACCATAAAGCGTGATTAAAAATAACCCAAAGCGTGATTACAAATGAAATTAGTGTGATGTTAGGTGATTTCACATTATTGACCACGCTGTTTGTGCGTGATAAAATGGAAAAGCGTGGTTAAAAATAATGCAAAGCGTGATTAAAAATAATGAAAGCGTGATTAAAAATAAAATTAGTATGATTGTAAAGTCGTGTTGGCATTATCAACCACATTTTTTACGCGTGTTAAAATATGAAAAGTTTTATTAAAATAATAAAAAAATGATCTTATTTATTTAATAATCACGTGTAAAAACCGTGATCAATTATCTTATAACCATCAAAGATCAAAACTGTGATCTACCCTAGCGCCCCAACCAAACCACCATATGCCCCTCGTGTGCGTGCCTACTACGCATCGACACGCACCTGATGTTATTTCGAGTCCTTTTCATCTATGATAGCGCTGTCAACTAATACAATTCACCAATGTTACATAACTTCAAATCCTCTACATATTTAGTTCTATTCCATAAAACATAAGCGTAAAATATAAAAGCGAACTATAAAAAAACGTTTCCAACATAATGAACCCCAAGTTCCAAACACAAGACAACCAAACAAATTACCATGACTGTAGTGAAATAATTCATTAAATTTTCAACGAAATATATATTTATATGAAACCCAATAATCTTTTAATCAATTGTACCAAATATTAAAAAAATACCTAATAATTTAAAATTTGTCACAATACAAACTGGGAGAATTCTTGCTAAAGAAAGGAGCAGCAATTCTAACAAATCCATCACTTGAACCAGTGTTGAGAAAAACAATGCTAACCACACTTTGGAATCTGCAGGTGAGTTCAATTCACAAGATAGAATTAGCAGGGAACAAAAAAATAGTAAGAAATTTGCTCAAAAAGAATAACTCCCAGATTTATAAAATAATCTAAGTATAAAACTTATAAATTTCGGCAGAATTTCCTCTATTTTTCGGACTATCACAAACTTCCGAAAACCTATTAAATTCAAACAACAATCTATACTCAGGCACAGTCTGGATTTCAACTCACAATCACAATGCAAACTAATTAATAATTTACTATTTTCACATATCAATACATTTTCTTCTTTCAATTCCAACTATTACTCAACACAATTACCATTATTCCAGAAAATTTATCATTCCTCTTAAAAGAAATGCCAAAGGACTATTGATTCCATCCGGAAAAAGAAAAAAGCTAGTCATTTATTCAAAAGATTAAAGTATTTTTCAGTGAAGAGTGTTCCTTTGGGTAACCTTGTAGTCATGACATACCATGCTTAAAGATCTTTTGGGATGACATTAGTGACATTCATTTAGAGGAGCTAGAGAAGCTGAACATTAAAGAATGAACATCAGAGAAATTAGACCGAAGTACAATCATGCATCAATTTATTGACTGAAGTACATAAAGTAATACCTCTAGAGTGAGTCACATATATTCTAAGACAAAATTAATCCACTCAACACGCACTTCATCTAGCTCGTAATCCATGTAAGTTTTTCCATTGAACTGCAAGAGATACAATTAATAAAGAGTTAAAGAGAAAAATCTTATAATGAAAAAATTACAACACCAATAGAAAACCAATTGAAATTGTATACCACTCGTCAAACAAAACTTATGATTTCCATCAAATATTGTCAATCCATGTTCCCTCACAATCTCCTCGCATGTAAGATGATAGAGTGTCGTTAAGTACATCAGCTTCTTCCACTTGTGGCAATTCTTTGTCAAAACCAAGACGGTCCATAAAAACATCACCAAGCTCATTATCCCCATCGCAAGGAAATTGACGCTGAGGAGGTTCTAAGACAATTGACCACCTTGGATCTAGTTGATCTTCTACATAAAAAAACTTTCTTAGCTTGCGAAGCCAATATGAATGAATCAGATTTGTGGCCAATCCTCCCAAGGTAAACTAATGTGAAACCAAGGTCGTCCACTTTGATTCCTTTCTTGTTGTCAACCCAATCACATTTAAACATTGGAATCTTGAACATATGATAATCGAGCTGCCAGATCTCAGTAATAACACCAAAATAACTCATGTATGCAAATATAGGATTCATATCCTTATATCCACTGACTTGCATTGTTGTTGCCACTAAACTGACACCACTATTCTGGTTGACTCATGATTTATCACGATCTTTTGTATGGTAACGACAACCATTTACATCATAACCAGAATATTTTATCACGTTCATGCAAGGTCCTCCAGCTATCCATTTTACGGTATCAGAAATATTATTTCCATCACTTAATTTTTCTTCAACCTGTATAGTATAAGTGTTGGCAAATTTTGATAGTTAAATACAAGATATAGATAATGCATTAAATTATTCTAGTACCTTGTCACGTAACCAATATATGAACCTTTTATTATATTCAATCTATAACCACTTTTGACTTTTTGCTTGTCGTGGATATTTTAGTTTCAACCACTCCATGTGCGCTCTACCCAATTATTAACAAACAATATATTTTTTTATTAGTTAAAAAATACCTTAATATCATAGAAGCATATAATTGTCAAGATAAATGGAGATGAAACATTCTTACTCAATGTATGGTTGAACATCACTTGTGTTTTCTAACACATAACGATGTGCTTGCTCCCATTCATCACGTGTAATAGCAACAACAATACCGCCTGGTAAAGGTTTCCCATCGGCTGTATCATCATTTGTCATGTTCTTTGCAGGGGGGATCCCAATAGCATTTACTCTAGATAAGAACTCTGTGCAGAACTCAACAGCTTCTTCTACAACATAATTTTCAGCAATGCAACCCTCTGGAAAATTACGATTGTGGACATAACCCTTTAAAACCTTCATGAACCTCTCAAATTGGTACATCCACCGAAAGCGGACTGGTCCACAAAGTCTGACTTCTCTAACAAGATGCACAGTCAAATGAACCATGATATCAAAGAACGATGGTGGAAAGTACTTCTCAAGCAAACATAATGTTATCACGAGATCTGATTGAATTTTGTCTAATTTTTGCACGTCTACCACTTTGCTACAAGTAGCATCAAAGAATAAACAAAATCTGATAATTGCATATCTCACATGCTTAGGCAACACAGATTGTATTGCCACAGGTAGTAACTGTTGCATCAGTACATGACAATCGTGCGACTTTAGACCATAAAGTTTAAGATCTTGCATAGTAACATGACTCCAGAAATTTGAAGAGTATCCTTCTAGAACGTTAATTTCAAACAATGTTGTGCAAACTTTTCTTTTTTCCTCTCTAGACAATGTATAACATGCTGGAGGTAAGTATGTTCGCTTCTCTCCAATTTGTGGTGCTAACTCTTTCCGTAGTCCCATCTCTACAAGGTCAAGGCGTGAATTAATTCCATTCTTCGTTTTTCTTGGAATATTAAGCAATGTGCAAATGATACTCTCACAAACATTCTTCTCAATGTGCATAACATCCAAGTTATGTCGGACGTGCAAGTATTTCCAATATTCGAGATCAAAAAATATAGACTTCTTCTTCCAACAATTTGTACCAACACCATCGAGCGATCTTTTTTTATTTTTTCCCCATATGGTGTTAATTCCTTCAACCTTTCCCAATATATCGTCTCCAGTTAATGGAGGTGATGGAATTCCAAATTCTTGCTCACCATTAAAAGCCTTTTTTAGCTTTCGATACAGATGATTGCATGGAAGAAATTTTCTATGGCCAGCATATATGTTCTTCTTACCATGCTTAAGTCTATAAGAATAAGTTCCTTCACTGCAAATTGGGCATGCATAATATCCATTTACTGTGCAACCACTCAAATTTCCATACGTAGGAAAATCATTAATTGTTCATAAGAGTACGGCCTTCAACCTAAAATATTGCTTTTGATATGCGTCATAAGCTTTAACTCCTGTCTTCCATAACAATTTCAAATCATCAATCAACGGTGCCAAAAAAATATCAATGTCATTACCTGATTATTGCGGACCAGATATCAGCAATGATAACATCATAAATTTTCTCTTCATGCATAACCACAGCGGAAGATTGTAGGTTATCATTATAACTGGCCAACAGCTATACCTACTACTAAGGAGCTATATGGATTTATTCCATCAGCCGAAATAGCTAGTCGAAGGTTTCGTGGATCCACAGCAAAATCTGGCCACTTGTGGTCTATTAATCTCCATGATGGGGAATCTGCTGGGTAACGTAATTGCCCATCAGATTTTGTTTGATAAGCATGCCATGTCAAGGCCTTAGCAGTTTGTACTGACTGAAACATCCTTTGAAATCTTGGAATTGGTGGAAAATACCATAAAACTTTGACAGGTACGCCTATTCTGATTTCGGTAGAATTCTTCTTCAACTTCCATCTTGACGCTCCACATGTAGGACATGAAGTCATATCTTTGAATTACTTTCTATAAAGCATGCAATCATTAGGACATGCATGGATTTTCTCATATTCCATCCCTACTGCAGCTAATGTCTTGCCTGTCTCATACGTGGATAATGGGATCTCATTATTGACTGGTAGCATGTCACCCAACAACTTAAGCAGATCTAAAAAACTTGTGTTAGATAACCCACTTCTAGCTTTGAAGTTAAACAATTTTACCAATGTAGATAACTTTGTAAACTTTTTGCAACTAGAATATAATGGTTTTTCTGCATTTTCAAGTAATTTTTGAAACTCCTCAGAATTATTTGTGCAATTATTGTATGCAGTTTCAACCATTTCTATCATGTCTGCTACATCATCATTTATAGGAGACATGTTATCTTATTGATGGAAGAAATCTCCTGCACTAACATGCGGTGATGCTACATTGGTGGCTGCTTCTCCATGCCATATCCATATGCGATAATTCTGATCAATACCATTAAAAAACAGATGATTTCTAATCTCGTCAACAAATTGACATCTATGGTTTCCACATACTCTACATGGACATCGAATGGATTGTAGATCACTCGCATGTGTCATAGCAAAGTTCAAAAATAACTCAAACCCACCCTCATATTCTTTCGATCTTCTATCCTTGAGCATCCAGGATTTATTCATTTTAAATGAATATTTAAATACCTATATTAACAAAAACTAAGAAAAAATCAAATTGAAAATCTTGTTATGTCAATAAGGAACCCTGACAAATACATACACAATATTACGACTCTTGCATGAATATTATAGAAAGAATTTAGTAGGAATCTAGTAAACTTAAATAAATTGATAAGAAAACAAAAAGTTAATCTTACCAAGCAAATAATGTTATTGGATTGAATGGAGCTCTTAGGCCACAAACACCTTGGTAGATGACCCACAATCACGTCTGCGTATGCTTTTACACCACTGAATGAATAAAAAGGACGTGTTCAAAACAATATATGATTTGATTCAAGTTGCTTTGAATACTCGGCAACATGAAAATACAAAGTAAACTAAAAACCATAAACCGTATTGTTGGTTTCAAGTTATTGGATTCAAGTTGCTTTAAACCCCGTAAAACTATAAACCATAAACCAAACCTGTTTCTATGGTTCACTAAATATTAAAACCACATCATTAGCATGTTAAAACCAAATCAAATTGTATTTTACGATTCGATTTGGTTCGATTTTACAATTTACTCAAAAAATAAAACAAATACTAAACTTTCAAACATAACAAACAATAACAAAAAACAATAAGCCTTACATTATTATTAAAAAAAAAAAAAAGAGGAAGAGCATATTGTAACTAAAATCAAATTTTAATGCATATTTTAAATTGTTAGCATACTATAACTCAAATCAACGCATAGTAATAAAAAGTGGTATATGAGAAGAATTTAGGAGCTCTATTATGTCACGCTTATACTTGAACCACAAGTCCCAATTCACAAATCAAACCGTATCTCTACGGTTTTAATTTTGCACATTTAGTCTGGTTTGGATGGTTTCACGATTTGAACGGTTTTTTTGTTCTTTTTTTTTTTGGGGTACATTCCTACGTAAAACTATAATAGTAATACTTTTTTTTTCTAAGCCAGCAAAACCCCATTTCCCCAATACAGCAGCACCATGGATAATAAGAAGAAACCTCACAATGGCAGCATCAATCAAATTATCCAGAAAATCAAGTACAGGCAAAAACAAAAACACAAACACAAAAAAAAGAGAGAAAACCAAGAATCCAAAGGAGTGTGATAATATATAACCATTCTAAGCAATATGCTTCAAATTTATAATATAATTGTTCCTTACAAATCCAAACCAAAAAGACCCATCTCGATACTGCCATATTCTTCCCTGCCGAGTATTCAAAGCAACTTGAATCAAACCCTTTTTCTCCAATCATCAAATTAGGAGATAGCCTCTATTTAATCTACATTCGATTTTTGTTTTATATACGTGCATATGTATGTATGTATGTATGTATGTATATATATATACATATATATATATATATATATATAGAGAGAGAGAGAGAGAGAGAGAGAGAGAGAGGAAAACCTGGACGAGCGGCGACGGTGGAAGAGAACGGCGCCGTGGATGCAGCGAAGAAGGATTGCTGTGGATGCAGCGCCGTGGATGCGCCGTGGATGCAGCGAAGAGAACGACGGTGGAAGAGACGAGCGGCGGCGAAAAAGGGACGACACGACGGTGGAACAGGGACGACACTTACTAATTAAAAATTTTATTAGTAAGTGTGATAATACGTATATATAATCACATTTTATGTATTAAAGTGTGATTAAATAATTATATTAAAATTTTTAATAAATTTTTTTTTAAAAGTATGATTGTTTTAATTTTATTAGTGTGATCTTTGACCATTTTTATAATAGTGTAATCCTTTTCTTTGCAAAAGTTCGTTTTTTGTTTTTTTTGGTATTCTCCAATTAACAAGCGGCATATGTTCCGATCAAGTAAAAAAAACATTTAAGTGGGTTATTTTTATTTTTTAATAAATTAATATTTTTCTAATCAAACTATATTTTTCATTATGTCATTAATTAGTAGTATTATGTAAACACAAAACATTTAAAAATTATTAAATAATTGAGCGGTGATTAATAGGTATATAAAGATAAATTTTTTATAATATTAATATATTTTTGAGTGTAAAACTTATTATTTGTACATGTATCAATATATTTTACACATATATTTATATATTATATATTTTTTATTCATAACTTATTAAATGGTGATTAATATTTTTTAAAATAATAAGTTAAAAGTTAATTGATGGATGGGTGGTCCAGAGGCTTGTCGTTGTTTTAGGTGACAGGTGCCAATGAATTAAATTAAGTGTAATGGGTGGTGAAAAACCAGTGGCTGTGAATGTGACACGGGTTGTCTGTACAATGCTGTCATGTAAAATGCCACTGTACCAACAAGAGATGGAGGTGGGGATGGGAGCAGTTATGGGCGTCCATATGGTACCAGAAGGGTGTAGTTGTAACTAAAGTTTTAATGCATTACCCTCTTGGAATAAATTTTAATTTTTGTCTTTTTTTTTTATTTATTTTTTTTGAACGTGTTTATTTTTTTAGGGTAGAAAACTTTTTTACATAAAAAATTCTTATGGTTCGGTCAATAATTATCTACTTTCTAGAGAGAAAAATAGTAATTTTATTCCTGAGTTACAGTGTTATTATATCAATATATAGATACATAATACATATGTTTGGACCAAAATTAACCACAAAAAAATGGCCATACGGTGTAAAGAGAAAACATGTAATTGGGTAGTTAGTTATCTTTAAATAATTAAATTATTTTATGAAATGATGACTAATTATATGATAATATTATCTCATAAATATTTAGAAGTTATGACCAAAAATTATAACTCTATAATAAAAGAATTAGTTAATAGATATAACTATTTTATAGAAATAGTGCACATGTGGAAAAGTACGGGTTGGATTTAGAGGGACATTTTTTCCTTTGAGATGAATTTGGGGAGGTTAGAGCAAGATAAGGGAGTTGGTAATTAGCATAAATAAATAAATAAAAGAAACACGTGGCAATTATTGAAAGCATTGGCTATTATTTGTTGCGGAAGCTGGGGAAATAATATGGTTTAGTTACTATGCATTTAGAGAAATAATATGAAAGCTAATTAGTAGCTACCAGTAGAAAAAATCAAGTAATAACTAATTTTTAGCTATAAATAAAGCATAGAGGCATAGAGAGAGGACACACATCAACATATAAACACATCAAGCTCTGCTTATTTATTTTCATATCTTTAATTTTGTATCAGTAATTCTCCTTTCAAGTTGTACATTTTATTTTCTCATATTCTAAACACTTTCGAGTGCATCTTGATTTTAGCTACGTATAAATCAAATTTATTTTCATTTAGGTTCCTTCTTTTCTTCTAAGCACTTAGATAATTGTAGAATTCATCTTTGTTGAAGCAATTTCGAACCACGTAGCTTTATTATTTTGAGTTACACACAATTGGCGTAGATCTAAAGTCAAGTTTGGCACATTATTCACAAAGTTGGACGCATACTGTCTTGACACGTTTGTAATTTATCATTACGTCCTGAACGATCTTTAGTGTGATCACCAATAATTTTTGGCTCACTCGGTGGGACCTAAGTGTTGTCCAAAAGCAGGCATAATGGAATGAGTAAGAGAAAAAGCCGTTGTCATCCAGGCAGCATGAGACACATCCCCAAACAACTTTGCATCAAAGTCTCAATTAATCCAACTATACAAGCCTTCCGAGAAGACCTACAAGAGATGGAAGATAGCATGAGAAATTATATCATGGAGGCTAACAAAGAATTATCGCAATCTCTTTATTCCCCACTTCAAAACCTCATGGAGACATTAAAGCAAATGATGATGATGGTAAGCGAGAGGGTGGTTAACTCTGCATTAACTGTGGTACCAGGACGAAACAACTCTATGGTTGAACTGAATGCCATGAAAAGGCCCAACCAAACTCACTAACTCCTACTTGGTTTTTCACTAGGGATCTATGCCCAACTGTCCTACACAAGGGGGCATCCTGACATGCAGATAGGAATTCCTATTCATTCTAGGCCAAACGAGGCATGGGAAGGCAATAGTTAATGGTCCCTTCTTTTCAACGGCCAAGCACCTAGAATGTGGAGAAACCAAAACCTTGTGTTAATAAGACACGTACATAACTGAGGACATGATCATATCAACTTTGGAAGATTCAATCCTACGGCACTAGGGCTGCATCAATGACAAAATCTACCCCTAAATAAGGGTAGGTGTTGGCAAAATCAAAGAGCAGTTTCAATTAGCCCTCAAACATCTAGGCAGGTCAATCTACAGAAAATCCTATTTGGAAACTATTGACATGATGTATGAGTTTCCAGAGTCTACAAAGTTCCAAAATTTGTCTGGTTCTGAGAAGAATGCAACTATTGCACTGTGGAACATATAGCTCGTTTTACTGTTCTATGCAAAGAAGCAAGAAGTAACGACTTCTTGAGATCAAACTTTTCACCAACTCCCTAATAGGAACAACATTTACATCTCAATTCAGATCTGATAGCAAGTAGAGGAGTTATTTTAGTAATAATTCTACACGATAGAACTGAAGATCACTATGGTAGATTTGATCAAGAAGGATTAGCATGATAGCGAGGCTGTAGACATTTATCTCTCTTTAATTCCATTCTTGACATACTAGATTTCCAGCAGGATGAACTTGAACTTGAACTTGAACCTTTCCTTTTTAATCCTATGTGAAAAGTTTAAAGGAATGAAATTCAAGTGTAAGATTGTCATGTTAGAAACCAAGTATGTGGGGCTTGCACAAAATAGCCTAAACTTTGAGTTACACAAAAAATTCGAAGGAATGGAATCTAAGTGCAAGATCATCCTACCAAAAATCGACTATGTCATGCTTGCACAGAACGACCTAAATTTCGAGTTATGCAACCTGTTTGAAGGAATGAAATTTTGAGTTCTCTTCGAGCTAGCTGTTAGAGTTGTGAGATATAAGCATATTCTGAAAGAGGAGCATGACAGATAGACGACATCAAAAGAGAACGTACTATAAGGACCCAAACTATACGGTGGCATACGCATATATAATCCTGAGATTGGGCAGAAATTCTAAACAACAAAAATTTTATGTCTGTATCAGAATCTCCTAGGAAGCTATTATTTCTTGAGAATTGATGAATGATTTTAGACTTTTAGCCCCTTCAATCTGTAGTGCCCGAAGGTAAGAACAGAGTCAAGAGCTTAGGGTAACTATTCCAACCTACAAATGGCCTATAAGACGATTAACCCCTAATTGTCTCTATCAGGGCAATAGATTTGTTTAACCCATCTTAAGTTCTCGTGGACACGAATTGGTATTGACAAAGTCCCAAAAAAGATATTAAAACGGTTTAAGTGCACAGAATGAAAAGAAAAGGAGACTTAAGCATCTAAAGGGTAAAATCTACCTAAAGCCTAAAATAGAAATTGGCATTTGTTTTCCTACCTAAAAGCAACCCAGGATACAACCCAAGGAAAAAGGAGCAGAAGCAAGAGTAAACATTAATTCATCGCAGGTCACTCTACTTAAATGCCAAGACTAATCGAGTTCTAGCATGAACAAGGGGGCGTGAAAAGGCTCCAACAGAATTTAAGGCTCCTATCACGACTACCAAATTGCTATGTAACATGGTGATCGTCTTGCCAAAAAGTCAATGATCAAGAAAGTTCAACCTTTTCCATGAAAGGAGACGTAACGGAAAGAGTATAAAATTGAAGGAAATCTAGAAGTTTTGCCTAAGCCATCCAAGCTTGAAACATTTCTTTTTAAACCTGAAGTGTTACCCTTTGTTATTATCTTGAATAATGAGGGAATAGAGAAAAGTTTTGATTTCTATGTTAGCTTCATATCGTAAGGAATCTCAATGGTTTTCCTGGCCTCCACAAATCATATAGAAGCTGAATAGAATGATGAAGGCATTGGCCAGTAAAGATTACAAATCTGAATAAGCATGCACAAGCCGAAATCAAGAGGGCCGCAATCCTACAGGCCATACAAGCAAGGATAACAAGCTGCCTAACATAGAACAAGTTATACGGCCTGCAAGAAGAAGAAGATTGGCATATATCCACGATCATGTTTCTATACTGTCCTACCAAAATCTCATATCGAACTACAAAAAGAAAATCATGACAGACCTAAAGTGCTATCAGGCTTTCCACCTTACTTCTAAATAAGTATTTACCCACATTTCTTGGCCTTAGGCTGAGGAGGCTAGCATGCAAGCAATTCATATCCATAAAGGCATGCGCAGAAGCAAGGATTTCAAGAACTTTCAACAGACTTGGAAGTTTTCCACGATGAAAAGTTTCACTCAAATGCAGTCTAACCTGTTGCTTAAGCCTTTTCATAGCATTGTTAACATCAGTTTTGGAGATAAAAGTGTCATATATCCAAATACCCTTTTTATTTCAAAAAAAGGTATTTGAAAAGGGCATTGTTTGGACCAAAATTAACCACCAAAGAGAATGGCCATGTGGTGTAGAGAGGACAGAGGTAATGGGTAGTTAGTTATCTTTAGATAAATAAATCTCTTATTTTTTGAGAAAATAATTAATTACATGAGAATATTATCTTATAAATATTTAGAAGTTATGACTATTAATTATATCCCTATACTAAAGGGACTAGTTATTATTGGCCCAAAAATTAAGATCCTTAAATGATGTATATGAATAAAGTAAAAAAATTCAGACGGACAACTGTCAAAATAAGCTCTAGATTAAAACATTTTTAATACCGAACAATCAAAAAGATAAACCATGTATGACTCCCAAAGTTAAAATAGAATCATACCAGCGAAATCCGTCTGGTTTGATTTTATTTTCTGCAACAAATTTTATTCTATAAACCGCTGCAGTTTTTCACTGGCAATCTATTCTCTAAGTAATCCTTCTACTGTATTCCCGAATGTCAAGAACACAATTGAAGTTTGGGTTACAGTAGGGACCTGTGAAGTAAATAAGACATGAGTTACTAATGTAATCATGAAATCCTACTTTAACTCAAAAATAATTTCATAAAAACATAATTTATAATTCATTCCAATAAAAAATTATAATTGCACTCCCAGCCTTATTCTCAAAATCGAATTATTCGAGCACCTGTTATCAAATACTTATTTATTTTCTTCCATGTTAAGATTACAAATACCCGCAGATTAAATTAAAATACAAATATTTTTATTTAATCGCCTTCTTCAAAAAATTCTTAAGACCTTCTCCCTAACTTATTTGACATATTTGATTATAAAATCACCAGCAGGGTTTGGCTCGGTCAAAACTTATAAAATTTTTTAAGGGGGTATCATCAATCCCAATCACGAGATGTGGATTCTGTCAATAATTAATATCCATCATATAATTAAGGTCGTTATCCAAATCATTAGAATTATTGACCCGTAAAAGATCGTACCCTCTAAAGAATCAAAATAACGAATATTAAATATGTGTATAGTAATTATTCCGGAATAAAGAGTATATGTACTCATAATAACCATGGGGTGTGAATTAATTTATATAGTCAATACAAAATTAATTTTTTCAACATGGTCATGTTCAATAAACACAAAGTGTACTAGTACAATAAATTGGAACAATTGTCGAAACAATTATCGTTCCCCGTAATCAAGATAAATCTACTAAAATAATGTCGTACAGTCATACCGATGGTGTGCCCAATTCCATATAAGATTGTGAACCAAAAATTTATATTATACAAGAATTGATAATCTAATTTTTTGTGTGTAACCGAAACTCTATACACTAAATTAAATACTACGTAAAATAAAGGACACATATACACAATATTAAATAAATAATAAAACACATACATTTGCTCATGAAGATTCTCATAAAATAAAAAAACTAATTTGATTAATAAATAAAATTAAAAAGCAAAACCCAAAATATGATTTTTAGTATACAACCCTGACAATCTTTCACTTATACTCAAAATTACGCTACTATATTTCTGACTCTCATGCGCTCCACATGATTGTTAGAAGACTTAGCTGATAAGCTCTTCGTAAAAGGATCTGCAAGGTTGTCTACTGATGCAATCTTAGTCACAACTACGCTAACACTCTATACGATCTCTCGTATCAGGTAATATTTACGCTCAACGTGATTTCCTTTCTTGTGAGCTCTTAGTTCCTTTGAGTTGGCAATTGCTCCATTATTATTACAATAGAGTGTAATGCCAACTATACCGAAAGTACCACATCTTGATCCAGCAGGAAGTTTCTAAGCCAAAGGGCTTTCTTGGCTACTTTAGAAACTGCCACATACTCGGCCTCTATGGTGGAATCAGCAATGTAGAACTGTTTGATACTCCTCCAACTTATGGTTCCACCTTTCAAGATAAACACATATCCTGAGCTAAACTTTTAGGAGTCCTTATCTGATTAAAAATACGAGTTCGTGTACCCTATGAGTACTTGATTATCTCTATGGTAAACCAACATATAATTTTAAATCCATTTCAAGTGCTTGATTATATGTTTTACTACTGTCCAATACTCATGCCCTGGATTAAACTAATATCTATTGACCTTGCCAACGGCCAAACAGATGTTGAGTTTAGTGCAAAACATAGCATACATGAGGTTTTCTACTGCTGAAGTATAAGGAACTACCTTCATCTTCTTTATCTCAATAGTTGTCTTAGAACACTAATCCGTGGATAAAGTGATTCCGTGCCTAAAAGAGAGAAACTCTGTTTTGGAATCCTGCATGCTAAAACAAGCAAGGATCATTTCTGTAACACCCTCATTCCAAGGACCAAAAAACCAATGTAACTTCTGTAGTTAAAAGCGTGTTTATATGAGTCTAATTGAAGTTTTCTATTTACATGAACAAAAACTGTTAGCCCAAGAGCTTCTTAATTTGATTTTGATGATTTTCATAATTCATTTTCTAAGAATAAAAGTCTTTAAATAGATAATATTTCATATTTTCAAAATGAAAGTGTTAACACATTTTGAATAATTAAAGTTGACACCTTAACCAAAAAGAAATGACTTTTATCTCAAAAAGTTCAAATACTTACGAATTCTTTAAATAGAATTTTTTTTGTGTTGATCTTAATTGAAAATTGAGTCAAACACTCTTAAGGCAAAG
>JAULJZ010050259.1:0-14068 GCA_032270985.1 Heliamphora pulchella
AAGAGTGTCTTTGAGATACGTAGTTTTCTAGGTCTAGCCGGCTACTATCGACGGTTCGTGAAGGACTTTGCTAGACTTGCTGCACCGATGACGCGTTTGACACGAAAGGGAGTTGTGTTTGCTTGGAGGGAGTCCTATGAGTCAGCTTTCCAGGAGCTGAAGACGAGGTTAACCAATCCCCTAGTGTTGATCATTCCAGAGCGAGGCTTGGGGTATACGGTGTACTGTGATGCATCACATAACGGTCTTGGGTGTGTTTTGATGCAGGAAGGTAAGGTTGTAGCCTTTGGTTCCCGGCAGTTGAAGACGCACGAGCAGAACTATCTGACACACGATTTAGAGTTGGCAGCCGTGGTCTTCGCTTTGAAGACATGGCGTCACTATCTTTATGGTGAGCATTTCGAGATTTTCTCCGATCACAAGAGCTTAAAATGCTTATTTTCACAGAAGGACGTGAACTTGCGCCAACGACGGTGGATGGAGCTGTTGGAAGATTACGATTTTGATTTGCAGTACCATCTAGGGAAGGCCAATGTTGTGGCAGACGCGCTCAGTAGGAGATCTCATGGATCATTAGCTTTTGTGACTATACGTGAGTGGGACATGCTTGCAGATGTTATAGAGTTTGATTTATACCTCAGGGAGATTGAGATGGATGCCACCTTGTTTTCTGTAGTTACTCGACCAGCGTTGATAGCACGTGCACTAGAGGTCCAGGGGACGGATCAGAAAGCTCATATGATACGAGACTGCATTGCAAGTGGCGAGGATACAGCAGGCTGGATTGTGGGTTCTGATCAGAGTCTGAGGTTGGCAGGTAAGTTGTTTGTGCCAGAGTCATGCTGAGATGATCTTTTACGTGAGTGTCATCATTCTCGTCTTGCCATGCATCCTGGAGGCACAAAGATGTACCATGACTTACGTCGTTAGTTCTATTGGATAGGGATGAAGCGAGATGTGTTCCAATTTATTTCCCGATGCCTCACCTGTCAACAAGTAAAGGTAGAACATCAGAGACCGGCAGGGTTGCTACAATTGTTGCCTATATCAGAGTGAAAGTGGGAGCATGTCAAGATAGACTTTGTGTCAGGACTTTCTCGGTCACCTAGGGGACACGACGCTGTATGGGTTGTGGTTGATAGGTTGACGAAGTCTGCACACTTTCTTTCCATCCGAGTGAGGGATTCGGTGGAATGACTGAGTAGCTTATATGTCAGGGAGGTAGTCAGATTGTACGAAGTGCCAGTATCTATTGTTTCAGACCGAGACCTGCGCTTCACATTTCAGTTTTGGCAGAGTCTGCAGAGGGCTTTGTGGATGAACTTACGTTCAGTACTGCTTTTCACCCCAGACGGATGGCCAGCCAGAGAGGACTATACAGATTCTGGAGGATATACTGAGGTCTTGTGTCCTTGATTTCAGAGGTTCGTGGGAGGATCATCTACCATTGGCAAAGTTTGCAAACAACAATAGCTGTTAGTCCAGTATTAGGATGGCACCGTATGAGGCTTTGTATGATAAACCGTGTAGATCGCTTGTGTGTTGGACAGACGTGGGAGAGACCACAGTCTTGGGACCAGACATGGTAAGGGAGACGACGGAGAAGGTTGCTGTGATTCGCCAGCGCCTACTAACAGCGCAGAGCCGCCAAAAGAGTTATGCAGATAAGAGAAGGCGACCTTTGGAGTTTGCAGTGAGGGATCATGTGTTCCTGAAGGTCTCGCCACGTTGAGGTTTGATGAGGTTTGGTCATAGCGGGAAGCTTTCATCACGCTTCATTGGACCATTTGAGATCCTTGATAGGGTTGGAGAGGTTGCTTAACATTTGGCTTTGCCACCTCAATTAGCATCTGTGCATAACGTGTTTCACGTTTCTATATTTTGGAGGTACGAGCCTGATCATTCACATGTGTTAGATTGGGCCAAGCTGCGGATTGATGAGGATGCCACCTATGAGGAGCGTCCAGTGAGGATTCTTGATACAAATGAGCAGGTGTTGTGGGACAGAACAATATCTTATGTCAAGGTCCTATGGCATCATCACGAGATTAAGGAAGCGATAAGGGAGCTTGAGTCTGGGATGCGTGCTAGATATCCAGACCTGTTTACCTCGTGATCTTGTTGCGAATTTCGGGGGCAAAATTCCTTAAGGGGGGAGAGTTGTGAGACCCTGAACCTTGTAATTTTGAGTTGTTTATATACATGACGCTTTTATTCCAGTATATCATAGTATCAATGCATGGTTTATGCTTTAAAGTTGTAGAAAAGCATGTGTAAATGTCTTTCATGCTTTCCCAGACCTTGGTTAGGTGTTTTGGGTTGGTTTTTGAGCCTTAAAACAGTAGCAAATTCCGGTACGCCTCTGTTGTTGAGTTCGATCGACTGGAGGGATGGGTTCGGTCGACTGAACCCCTTTTTCTGAGTTCGATTGACTAAATAGAAGGACATTTGGTTTTCTATAAAGGTTCCAGTGGCAGTGTTTTTGAGAGGAAAACATTTCTTCAGACCTAAGTTTCACTTTTCTCCTCCTTCTCTCTAGCTTTGAGGGCCCGGGGCTTGGTTTGTTGTGGATTCCTTCGTGGATCCTTACTATCAGGGCTGAGGGTTGAGGGCTTCTTATCCATCCGGTCAGATTCTTGTTCTGACACCGTTCAGTTTTGAGACGTCGAGTTCTTGAATCTCTGAGGTAGGATTCTAGACCCTACTGCTGTGTAAGGGCTTTATGTGTAATTATACGTGTTTTCACCGGGTAGAAAATACATCAAATGTGATTTTTCATGTGTAATTGTGGTTTTTGGGTAAAAATGGATTTTTACGCCTTTACTCGTTTGTATGCATGTTTCGGGTATGTGGTATCCATAGTTTTCAAAAGGAAGTTTGAAAATGAGGTATTTTGTGAAAACGGTGAAAAACGTGATTTTGGAGGCTTGGAGCTAACCTGCGGGGTTGAGTCTCATCTTTTAAACGTTTTGTTGGAAATGGTTTTAGATCTCCATTTTGATGGATTGGATCTCCTTTTATACATGTGTTATGTATATAATTTCTTTTTACGAATTTTCGTAGTTGAACTACGGTGGATTTTTAAATGTTCTCCATAGATGTACCGTGACAGTGGGTGTGTTGAGTTGGGCTTCCATTGCTCTTTGGTGTAAGTCTAAAAATGTGCGCAGAGTAGGTCCCTACGTGCCTTCGGGTTAATCCCCATAAATGAGGTTGGTGGGTGCTTAATGCCCTCGGGTTGTGGTCCCGAAAACTAAGTGGTTGTGTGGGTGCTTAGTGCCCTCAGGTGTAACCCCGTAAATTAAGTCGGTTGTCTCCGTTAATGGCGTTCTTGTTGTAACTCCGTATAAAATTTGTCATTACTAAACCTACGGGTCGAGGATAATGGACGAGAGTCTATAATTGTTACCTTTGTTGATGTGGCAGAGTCAGTACATAGGATTACATTTACATCTTTCTCCTTGGCTGTGTGGCCTGAGTCGAGCTTACTATTTATTTACAGCTTTCCCTTAACTGTGGCATGATATCAGTTAGGATGATATGCATAATTTGAAGGATGAAAAATATGGAGTTTTATGAGATAAAACCTTTTTGAGACTCGTGATAGTCTGACGGAAACTTGGGATTTTGGAAGGAAAACCTTTTGGCTCTTGTGGTTGAGCCCGTGTGTGTGTAATTGTATAGCCTGCTTTGCAGTTTTATTGTCTATTGTTCTATTGGGCTTCGGCTCACGATGTGGAATTTTGCTGTAAAAACCTTTTCAGGTGAGCATGATGAGATGACTTAATTGTAGAGGCGATGGAAAACTTGCGTAGTTTTCCCATTTTGAGACATGTACTTACACATGTGATGCCTGTTGAGGCTAGTTTTGTACGCCTTTTGGTGATATGTTTATTCATGTATGAGATGCATGTTTTCAGTTTATGAGAGTTGAACTATGGAGACTTTTATCCAAACGTTGTATCTTTTGATTATCAACTGTGAAACCTATTTTCCTAAAAATGGTGTTTTGGTGGGCTTTCGCATGACCCGGATGTTTGGGGCGTGACATAGGGTGTCAAACCATTTGTTCAATAGGTGTTAACACACTTGATATGTTTCAAGTATACTTTGCCTTAAAAGTGTTTGACTTATTTTTCAATTGAGTTCAACACAAAATATTCTCATGCAAGAATACTTAAGTATTTTAATCCTTTGAGAGATAAGTCATTTCTTTTGGCTAAAGATGTCACTTAATTGATCAAAATGTGTTAACACTTTCATTTTGAAAATATAAAATATTATCATTTAAAATCTATTTATTCTTAGAAAATAAATTATGAAAATTATCAAAATCAAAATAAAAAGCTCTTAGGCTAACAATCTCTCCTTTTTGATGATTACAATCATATTAGCATTTTCTAAAAAACATATGAAAATATTTTTCAACAAGGGTTCTACCCTTATCGATATGCCTTAAACAACATATGCAATTATAATGGCTAGGAATTCAAAAAGTGAAAGCGTACAATTTTGATATGATATGCAACAAATAATCAAGAAACATTCTTAGTTTATTAAAATTTATATAATATATCAAATATGTGCAAAGTGATTTGTTAAAAAATATCCAGACACATATATAAATATGCATAGCCAAAACATTCAATAATCATTCATAGACATATGAACAAGATATACTCAAACACATATATAAGCATTGGCATTCATTCATACGCATAAGAAAAATTGTTAAGACATCCATCTAAAATATCCACTCAAATCATTCAATGTAAATGTTTTCAAACATCGAAAAAAAAAAATCAAACAACCCATGCAACTAACCAAAAGAAATGTATGTTTAAACTATTTCATCTTCTTCTTCAAAAAAACTTAAAGAAATGCTTTATCTTCTTTCTCTCTCCTCCCCTTTACTTCTTTACCTTTACATTCTCTCCCCTTCTGTAATCGTCAAAAAAAATTATTGACCATTTATGAACTTCTTGAACTCTTTCTTCTCCTTAGCTTTTTGTTTGCTTGCCGACGCCCGTTCCTTAGATGCACGTGCTCGCTCATCGTTAGCCTCAGCTGCTGCCATGGCTTCATATCTGGCTGCCAGTGCCAGATCCGCTTCACGCTTAAGTCGAGTAGCTTTTTCTTGCTTTATTTCTTTGGGCTTGAATTGCTTCACTCATGCTTCTTTGATCCATTGTAAGTGTTCTTCAACTTTTTGGGAATTTGCATTGATAGCAGAGATGATGCCTTGTTCATATTCCTTTTTCACTTGATGCAGGATTGCCTTATTGCAATTAATAATGGAGACAATATTGTCATTCATGGTCTTGCATAGAGCTCTCCCAGCATCTGTGGCATTTTCAACGTCTCTTTAGAGACTACGATTGGTTTTGTTAAGATGCTTTACTTTATCGGAGAGGGAAGAGACAGTGTGATTTAAATAAAAAAAGTCTTGATCGAGTTTTACTTGAAATAAAGTCATTTTAGATGTTAAAGAATTGATCAAGGAGTCAACCTCTGATAGGTCAACATGAACAGGAGCAGAGAATGATGCAGGAGGAGCAGATGCAAAAGTAAGAGGAGGAGCAGAAGATGGACTAGGAGTGTCAGAAGGTCCATGAAAATCATGTCGAGAGGGAGGAGAATCAAGATCGATAGGAATGGAGAAAATATCACGAGATGCACGAGGAGGAGGAGTTCTAGCAGAAGAAGGGGTACCACGACGAGAGGTGGTCCAAACACCATTAACATTTGCCATTTGCATATGTTTTAGTGAGGAACTGCCAAACAAGTCATGTTTGAAAAGGCAACATCCTTCTCCACAGATAGATTAATGCTGAAATGGCTAACAACACGAGTGAGATACATTCCATGTGAGAGAGAGGAGTTGGATTGACTGTGGAAATGCAACATGTGGAAAATGAACAGGAAGCCTAAATCTAGGTTTTTATATTCAAAAATACACCACATTATGAAAATGTGCATATAAGTGACACCACCAAATTTTTTCATTTAGGGTAGGAAAATGTGCTTTACCATGTGATGCAAAATGCGCATTTCTGATTTGAGTGAGTTAGCCTCTAAGGGCTTGGTCGGGTTAATGTCATCATTTTTAAAAATGTTCCTAACAGAATCAGAGAAAGAGAAACCTTCAACATCAATGGGTTTCTGGCTATGATAAACACAAATTTCTCCTTCGAAAATCCCAAGAATCTCATTTAGAGAAGAATGAGTCAAGATAATGTCTACACCATTCACCCATGTGGTGATGGTGGTGGTTGGAATGAGTGAAATGTATAAGTGAGCATAAAAAGATTTGACAAGCTTGGAATAGTATGGTTCTCTAATTTGAAGGAGTCTTTCTCACTCAAGGCTTGAAAAGAGATCCTTAAATCTCATTTTAATGGAATCAAAGAAAGAAAAGTCTATAAAATGACTGGGAATAACTTTTTGATTTGCAAACGAAGAGAAATAAAGTTGACAGATTTTGGAAGTTTTGAAAGAAATTACCTCCGATGTGGCTACGTTTTTCGTTGTCGTCGCCGTCGCTGTCGTTGTCTTTTTCTTCTTCGATGTCTTAGGGTTTGATAAACCCTCTCCAACCAATCATTTAGTGCCTTTTCCCATCATTTTAGGAGGAATTTTGGTAGATTTGGGTAAGGATTGAAGATTGAAGGAAGAGGAAGGTGAGGAGTCGACACAGATTTTGAAGGAAAAAAGGGCAGAAGATGAACATGTTTTATATAGAGAGAAGGAACGAAGTGACGGTTCGGGGGACCGACGCCTCTGTATATAGGCATTACGATTTGTGTCGACACAAATTATATTTGGTGTTGACACTTTTCGTATCGAGTGTGGGTATCGAAAATTGGAAATGGTGTCGACATATTTTTAGAAGGTGTCGACACATTCGGCTATTTGGGTTGACACGATTAAGCTTTGTGTCAACACAAATTTATCGAGAGTTAGGGAACCAATATGATGTCGACACTGAATAGAAAGGGGTCGATACTTTTCTCACAGTGTCACTTCTATACAGCTTTGTGTCAACACAGCACACAATTGTGTCGACACTTTTTCAAGTGGTGTCGACACATTTTCACATATCAAGAAAGAACACCAAAGGCTTTGAAATTCAATGAAAAAACATGGTTAGTATGGCATATAAATTATGAATTAGGAGCATATAGCATACCAAGTTCTCTTCTTATATAGCATATTCTTTCTTCATTTAAGAGTTTTGTGAAAATATCCACTAACTGGTAATCTGTGCCTATAAATTCAAGTTCAATGTTTTCTTTTTGCACATTGTGGTGTCAAGATTTTGAGATTTTGAAAGTGGTCAAAAATAAGAGAATTCAAAGATGTTTGAAAAATATTTTAACATCTTGAAAGTCAAATTTTAAAAATCCCTTTTTGTTGAAATTAGAGTTGCCACTTAGTTTTTGAAAAAAAACTAAGAAAAACAAAAATGACTATAGATCTTTAAAACGTTTAGTCAGAGAAAAAGAATTCGAGAGCTAAGGTACGAATCGGGAAAGGTGTTAGATATCCCGTTCGCCTAACCGTAAGATTGGCCAATATTAATCATCATTAGTTTTTTAATAAGATTTTTCAAATACATACAAATAAAAAAAATAGAGGCAAAGAGAGAACAACCAAAATTAAATACGAAAAATACATAGCATAAGTATATAGAACGCAAAATAAAACAAGTATCAAAAGAAAAATCCTAAATTATACGGCATGCAATTTATAATTAAAGGATACATAGAGCACATCCGCATGCAATTTTATTAAAACAAATTAACTGTCATTATTTACATAAAAGAACAAAACTATGCTAGAAAATATTTAAAATACCTTAACATGATTTACTACAAAATAGGTCAAACTATTCTAAACATAATATTAAACTTACATATAAAACATGCATATTCTTAAACAATAAAAAACATAACCAAAATAGAAGCATGCGAAATTCCTATATTAAAAATTTTACCAAAATAATAGAACCTAATAACAAGTTTATTTATGATAAAAAAATTGTTTGAAGATTTGAAAGAAAAAGAAAGAAAGGAAAAGCTTACAAAAGAAAAATTAAGCCAAAATAAGAAGGTTTAGAAAATGTTATTAATAAAAGAAAATCTAACTATTCACATTTTACACTTTAAAAGGAAGAAAAAAAAGAAAATAAAAGAGAAGAAAATAAAATCTAGCTTAAAAGACTTTTATGATTTTTAAGTTTGATAATATGTGAGAAAATAATTTTAACATTAAAGAGAAAATGAAGAGGACAAAAAGAAAAGGAAAATGAGACTATCAATAATAAGACAAGAAGAAAAAATATTATAAGGAAAATAATGCTAGTAAAAAAAAGAACAAAAAAAGAAAAGAAAATGCTAAAAAGAAAAACTACACTAATATTAAAAGAAAAAGAAGATAAAATTATTAAAAGAACATTAGACTGATGCTAGCAAAAGGATTATTAAACTATTACAAAAAGAAAGGAAAAGAAAAAGAAAATAGATGCTAGAAGAAATTAATGCAAGTGAAGGAACTTTAAGCTAACATTAAAATGAAAGAAAAGAAAATAGAATGGAATATTAAAAGAAAAAAAAAAGCTACATTAAAAGAAAAAAAAAGAAAAAGGCGTATTAGCATTAAACTAATAAGAAAAAGAAAAAAAATACTAGCAAAGGAAATATTAAATTAAGATTAAAAGAAAAATTAGCATTAAATGAGTGCAATATTAACAATTACAATTATTTTTATGTAAGTGCTTGTATTATAACAATAACGACATTGTTTTAGTCGTATTGTCAAATTATATTAGCACTAATTGAAGGATTAATAACTTAATGCAAGTAAGCAAATAAATAAAATAAGTAAGTTAAATAAGTTAAAGATTGAATTCAAACATAAACAAAGCAACTATAAACAATGCAAAAATATAGTAAATATGAAATTATCAAATTAACCCGGTCACTCCAAAGAGGACGAAAGTGGAATTAGAAGGATCGGGGATCTAAATGAGGTACTGGATTGCTAAGGAATCCTCAAGTCCGGGGAATGGTGATTCAGTCCTCGGGCGATGATCCAAGCTAAAGTTTCAGGACTTCGGTAGGGTTTCGGTGTCGGTATTTCAGCAGGGTTTCGGCATCAGGGCTCGGGATTGCTCAACGACTCGGTAAAGTTTCTCTTTCTAAACATCTCTCTAATTTTTTGTTTTCAAAATGTACTATGGGGTACGATATTTATAGATTTCTTCAACCAACGAGATGCTGCCACGTTTTGGGACATGTCAGGATTTTTGGAGTTGGCGGCTGCTGGGTATGAACATGGCAGTTGCCACATCAAAAGAAGCTTCCAAAAGGTTCTACTGGCGGTTGCCATAATGGAGTTGGTGGTCGTCACTATGCAAGTTGGCGGTTACCAGGTTGGAGTTGGCGGTCGCTGGGTTGGACATGGCAGTCGCCACAAAAAATGAAAGCTTTCAAAAGGTTCTATTGGCGGTTACCACAATGAACATGGTGACCCCAAGGTTCCAGCATGGCGGTTCAATGATGATTTCACTAGTTTAAAGGTTTTGATGATTGGGTTCAAATACCGTGCTTAGATCATTTTTCGAGGATCGTACTGAGGCACCATTCCAGCTGTTTTCATCAATGGATTCACCTAAGATTGGGTGGGGTCAAATTGGGGTCTCTACACACATGATATCTTATAAAATGATGTCTAATCTCCATGTGCTTGATTCTTGAGTGTTGTATAGGATTCTTTCATATATTAATTGTACTAGTGTTATCACATTTTATAGGAATATGATATAAGTGAAAACCATAGTCTTCTAATTGTTGTGTCATCTAAAGAACTTGTGCACATTAGCTTCCAGCTACAATGTACTCAGCCTTGGCCGTAGACAAGGCCACTAAGTTTTACTTCTTGCTAAACTAAGAGATTAGTGAGTGTCCTAGGAATTGACAAGTACCACTTGTGCTTTTCCTATCTACTTTGCATCCGGCAAAATCAGCATCTGAATAGCCATATAACTCAAAGGCTATTCCTCTAGGATAAAATAATTCTAGGTTTTGTGTACCTAAAAGGTATCTAAAGATGCGCTTAACAGCGGTCACATGTGATTCTTTTGGATTTGATTAAAATCTAGCACACATGCATACACTAAACATAATATCCGAATGGCTAGCAGCCAAATATAAGAGAAATTCGATTATACCTCTATAACAATTTTCATCACTGCTATGCCATCTTCATCCTTGTCAAACTTCGTTGTAGGACACATTGGAGTTCCTGTGGATTTTTCTTATAGCATATCGAACCTCTTCAATATGTCCCTCGTCCATTTAGCTTGATTGACATATAAAATCAGAGTTTTAATGTTCAAAACACCTTCACGGGTTTTCACCGTAGGACCAATGTACGCCCCTCATTATGCATCTTCAAAACCAGAGTTAAGCAATGCATGCGTGAGTAAACCAGAGTTTATATGCACACAACCATGTACTCACACCTCGTCTTACAAAACCACGTCACGTGCTATGCACGTGACCCATGCTACTCATGCAACTCATGCAACACGTGCACAAATAAATCTAGAGTTAATATGCACTAAACCACGTATAACGCGTAACGACATCATATGCCCCATAACCTGTCACAGACTCGTCATCCACTAACCCAAACTACTAACAAACACCAAGATGAAACCTAACCCCGAACTCTAGCTCTAAACCCTCAAACCCGAATTGTCACAAATGTTTTCACAAAACACTGGCTTTTCCTAAAACTCCCATCTTTTAGAAAAAGAACATCGGACCCAACACGTCCCACACCCAACTATGCATTAACACCTCGTTTCCCAAAACACGTCATCCCCGAGGATCGATAACAAAGGAACAAACCACCACAACCAACCAACACAACAAAGCGACCAAACACCCCTCTCCATGAATTCAGTCAACAAGATCCCATAATCCAATCGATCGAAATGCCACTAGAGGAGAGCTAGTCGATTGAACCCCATAATTCAATCGTCTAAAAAGCCCCAAAGAACAAGAAATTTGATAAAAAGGTCTATTAAGGATGAAAAATAATATTTTCCAAGATGTTTGGCCAAAAACAGATAAAAAATGGTTAAAATAATTTGACATACCCTCACTATTTTAGTCATAACATTTTCTACCCAATGAATTTTATTGTGAGAGTGGTGTCATTAGAATGCAAACTTCCGAGACTTCAGTTTGAGTACAAAAATAACCGCATCCGGAGCCCGAATGAGAAAAATATGATCAAAAAAAGTTAGTCCTGCACAGCCAGTCCGCTAGAGCGGACATCGGGTGCTCGAGCGCACAGGCACCGGAGAGAACCCCAGATATTTTCCTATTTTGAGTTCCAAGCCCCAAAACTCTCAAACACTCACAATAATGCTTCAAAACACACATATACCTACCAACTCACATATTTTTGACACCCACGGACATACACAGCTCATGACCTCAAAAGAAAACAAAAGGACACTTCAAACAAAAACCTTTTGTCTAACCAAACCCGTTTTATGAAAAAAACCTAACTTTTTCGAACATAAAACAACTTATCATGTATTTTTAAACGGTAAAAACACATAAGATTTCTTGTAGCACCCTTTTAAGACACGAGAGTATAGAATCCTACCTCGTTGAGTCAAAAACTCGATGCCTCGAACCACGTGCAAAAATAAACTTTGTCAGAACGAAATTCCGTCCGGATGAATGCGTAGCCCACCATGGGGATACTAAGGATTTGCTATCCGATCATTGAAAACCAAGTCTCGGGCCCCCGAGAAATTAGAGAGAATGTAGAGCTTTTGGTTCGTTTCAAATCTAGAAAAATAAAATATCTTTTGAAAATTTCTAAAGCTAGATATTTATGGGCTTGTGAAAATGACTTTTTTTTTTTGAAAATCGCACCACAATGCCCAACGGCCCCAGTAACCAACCCCACATGCATATCTAAACCCGAACATGCATAAAAACACATAAAAACATATTGTGACGAAAACGATAAACAACACGTCGAAAAATGCCAAAAAAAAATGAGTCTGGGTCTCACAACTCTACCCCCCTTAAAGGAATTTCGTCCCCGAAATTCAACACAAGGTCAAAGAAAACAATCCCGTCAAACACAATTGACACAAGCACGAGAGATGGTCAATCAAACCATTCCTAGGATACAGTCGAATAAGGTCATGTATTCTAAACGATGGCTAACTTCCTCAAAGACACGAAATCTATAACTCGTCCCAATATCACATCCTCACCGACCGATGTCTCTACACCCAGCACACAACCCATGGGGTCTACTGTTGCACGCAACAACTCCACTGTATCAACCGATACTTGGGGAGCATTTGTATCCCCAACATCAGGGATAGGCACATCCCCTTGGTCAAAACCACAACCACGACCTCGACCACGACCACGGCCTTATCCTCTCCTCACAGACATCACGTCTACATAAAAGGAAAACAGAACATAAGACGCAGCACATTGCATGAACATAAACGCTAAGCACAAAAGCATGCTAACACGTAGCCACGTAGGTTCATGCTAAACTAATCCCACATACCGAGGAGAATTGACAAGAGTGACGAGTCAATCTGGATAACCTACTTAGATTTTTTGCCAGAAAACACGTCGGCCAAATGCATTTCTAACTTGGCTTCCAAGCTTGTTAATCCAAATGCCCGAAGACAAGACTAATCAATCCTAAGGTTCAACCCCCATGCTCACATATACATAATATTTACACATTCAACACACTATCATGCTCGTACTATCAAAACATCTAAACACATGCAGTTACGCACAAGCAATCAACCTCACACGGTGATGCATCCTCTTCTCACGACTCTTAGGTATTCGAATCCAGAGTTTTGATATCATTCTGTCATGCCCCAAACTCTGGGTCACATGAACGCCCACAAACAACCATACATAGCACTTGGCTCGATGCTCACTCTCAGATAAAAACATACATGCATTAAATATAATCGCCAAAAGGCTTACATTACACGGTTCCAATACCGAATATATGTAAATATACATGGTCCAAAAAAAATAAAAAGGAAGACTACAGATCTTCTACCCCAACTGGCTTCTCTGGATCAACTTGCATGATCGATACATGAAAAATATTTTAAATCCCACACCGTGAGCCAGAGCTCAGCGAAAACTAAACAAACATGAAATAAAAGCTAAACATGCTAGAAAAATAATGTGCGATTTTTGACTCATACAAGTCTTGACAACAGTTTTGAAAACGGTTTTACATCACGAATCACACGAGCCTCACGTGAAACACAAGTATATATGAATCTATCGACTTTCACAAGCCCTTGCAATAGTTCTATTACATACATGACGATTCATATGTAACACATGCCACCCCCACACAATCCAACACATGCAACCACGCAACATATGCTATGTGTTGCCATCCACACAATGTAACACATGCAACCACGCAACACATGCCATCCACACAACGCAACACATGAAACTTCTCGGGTTTTTACCAAAGGACCAATGTACGCCCTACTAATGCATTGTTAACCAGAGTTAACATATACCGAATCGTTAACCAGAGTTAACAGACACAACACACGCAACACACACGCCTTCACGGGTTCTCACCGTAGGACCAATGTATGCCCCTCGTTATGCTTCTTTAAAACCAGAGTTTTAATGTTCTAAACACCTTCACGGGTTCTCACCATAGGACCAACGTACGCCCCTCATTATGCATCTTCAAAACCAGAGTTAAGCAACGCATGCATGAGTAAACCTAGAGTTTATATGCACACAACCATGTACCCACGTCACGTTCTACAAAACCACGTCACATGCTACACACAAGACCTATGCTACTCATGCAACTCATGAAACACGTGCACAAATAAATCTAGAGTTAATATGCATTAAACCACGTATAACACGTAGCTGTTAGGGTTGGTATACTGAAAACTATATTTTTGGTATTTAATTTTATTTTAATAAAATTAATTTTTTATTTTATG